>JAOBRD020477088.1:0-17694 GCA_027575215.2 Hydrozoanthus sils | reverse complement strand
GGGGGGGGCTTGTACCTAAAAATGCTACTGCCACCAAACTTGGGGGCTAGATAGAACATGAGTAGGTAGATCTGCAAAAGTGTTTATTGTTCAGGTATGACGTCATAATGGCGGACTGTGTTTTGACTTGTTTTCGAAGTAACTTCCCGTATCTGTCAGTGTCGCCAAACGATGTAAAGCATGCTTTGACTTTGAGATTGTCAATTTTTTCTCAAGATCTACTGATCCTGTAAACTTCAAAATGTTCATGATAGCTACCTTACTTATGTTGCTTTCAACGGTTGAAGCTGGATATTGTCCTATTCCAATCCCTGAGAACGCTACTAACGTGGACTGCCGTGGGATGAAGCTAACGACCAATTGCCTCCTGGACTGGTAACTCTGTAAGTAACAATAACAACGGAAAGTAATTGATGTTTGACCATCAGTTTCTGGAAAGGATCGAAGGAGGTTGCTCTGTATATTTATCTCTTTTTTTCTGTCGGTCAATACTGAAGTAAACTTACGAGTTAAAAAACCAGGTTGTAGCCGAATATCTTTTTCTAACTCTAAGGATATGACAAAAATATGATGATTGCAAATTCTAGGGGTTTGACTGTTTATACTTTTAGCATCTTTTCCAAAATTGCAATAATACCTTCGATCTAAATGCCCGTTGGCATTTACTGATAGCTACTATTAGTCCCGTTAATACTTTCCTAGTAATACCGTTGCTCAAGTAGGGGTAATATCAATAAGTGGTAAGGCCATTACGTCTTCTCGGTAAAGGACGTTGAACCGTGGATCCTCCGGCAGACCTGGAAAGGAACCTCCAGTCCTATTATCTGATCTCCCGTGATTCCTGAGCCTAAAACCTCAAAAACAAAGCAATAATATAAAGCGCACATCGAAACCTTTTGACTGATTTATTCAACAATAACTTTTTGTCGCCAGAAAGCTAGAAAATTTGTATTTACATAGAAATTAAAACTTCTAACTATAACAGCTTTCATTTGTGACCGCCTTTTCATGATCATTAAATCTAAGCAGGCTTACTATCCCCCGAACTACAGGAAAGTATTGCAATGGTAATAATAATAAATCATCACAATCTAGTTTGTGAAATCACAATTCGTAAGTATATTTTGGACCATACTTTTTGCTGATTTTGAAATTAAACAAAAACATATAGCAAAAACAGTAATTATCAAGATATGTACAAGTTCTGCGATTAAGTCGCAACTAGGTTATCAACATAAACCCCCCTTACAATTTGTTCTACAACAGTACTAGCTTGAGTCGAAGCGTTGTAAAACACGACTAAATACGTTAATTATTTTGTGTTTGATTGTTTATATCCAGAAAATTCAGCTCGAACCAAATATCTTCGATACCAAGTGGAACCTTCCAGAAAATGACAGCACTTCGATGTTTGTAAGTGCATCAAAAAATTCATACATCTCCACTATTTATTTCTCAATGTACTACCTCTCGTTCATTGGTACCGGTATTGTATTAATTGAGAGTGAAGACTGGCGTAAATTGAAAATGGCGGTGTGCGGGTAATTCAAACCGCAAAACTGATCAAAACAACTTGATGGGCGTTAGTTACATGCACAGAATTATCAAATTTGTTCTTATGATATGGACACAGACTTCATAAAAATTTCGTTAGAGACCAATAATAACATATAGCGGAAGATTCCTTTAATTAGAAAAACTATTCATAGTACAACCGTTGCTCGAGTAGGGGTAATGTCTATAAATGGTAAGGCCATTACGTCTTCTCGGTAAAGGACGTTGAACCGTGGATCCCCCGGCAGACCTGGAAAGGAACCTCCAGTCCTATTATCTGATCTCCCGTGAATCCTGAGCCTAAAACCTCAAAAACAAAGCAAATCTGAAAAGCGCACATCGAAACCATTTAACCGATTTATTCAACAATAATTTTTTGTCGCCAGAAAGCTAGAAAACTTGTGTCTACATAGAAATTAAAACTTCTAACTATAACAGCTTTCATTTGTGACCGCCTTTTCATGATCATTAAATCTAAGCAGGCTTACTATCCCGCCAACTACAGGAAAGTTTTGCAATGGTTATAATAATAAATCATTACAATCTAGTTTGTGAAATCACAATTCGGAAGTCAAAAACAAAGCAAATCTGAGAGGCGCACATTGAAATCTCTTAACCAATTTTAGAAGTTTTGTATTTAAATATAAATTTAACTTCTTACTAAAAGAGCTTTCATTTTTGACCGCCTTTTCATGATTATTAAATCTAAGATTTTTTTAGCATGTAAAGAAGATTTTTTTAGCATATAACAAAATAGTGGAAGTAGTGAGACCTGACGATGTTGTCGTGATTACAAGAGAACGTTGTCTAATCTTAGCGCTCTTATTAAAAAAGATAATTTTTTACTTAAGGAAAACTATAAGATGGTAGTCGCTCTTTTTTAAACAAGCTAATGATAAGGACAAGATAATCAATTCGGGCTCAAAGCAGCAAACTACACTGCTATGTTCTTCTCGATGTTGGACTAACAAAAATGGCCATGGTTACAAATCAGGGCTGATAATTTTACATTGAATTAAATTATTTTAAGTTTTGTCAACTCTCCTCTAGCACGAACGCAAACCCCGGTTACAGGTCTTTAACCTGCCTTGTTTACATATTCAAAAGCAAAGTAACAAAACCAAAAGATGTTAATGCCTGTCTGAATGAAAAAAAAATGTTTATTTACCACTTTGGTAGCTAAAAAATGGATATCAGTGGTAATCAGTATAACTTGCAGATATTTTAAGGTAACAAACTCAGAGAAACGTTTAGTATTAGAGACACGCCTGTATGCCTTTACTCCTCCTGAACCGGAGACCATAACCATGGTTAACCTCAGTATTGTTTATTCCAATGATAGAAGAACAAAATAGTTCGATTTCTCTAGCTCTAACTTTATTGATAAATCTAATGTCATATTGTCGTTTCCTGTCTATTTGTATTACAATAGAATATCCTCAGTAGCAAATGGAAGTTGTGAGAACATGAAAGTGCTCCGGATTCTTTTAGTAGAACATTAACGAAGCGTGCGTCAAAATGACCCAATCGCCATCACCCCCTCCACCCCCCCCCTCGGGCTAAAAGCGGTAAACTACACTGATATGTTCTTCTCGCTGTTTAATTTAAAATAATGGTCATGTATGGTTCCAAATTAGGGCTAACAATTTTACATTGAATTAAATAATTTTAATTTCTGTCAGTTCTCCTTTCGCTTTAATACGAATCCCGGTTATAGGTCTGTTAACCTTGTCTTGTTTACATATTCAAAAGCAAAGTAACAAAACCAACAGACGTTAATGCCTGTCTGGATGAAAAATAAAAGTTTATTTCACCATTTTTGCAGCTAAAAACTGGATAACAGTCAGGTGGTCAGAATAAGTTACAAATTTTTAGGAAACAAGCTTAGAGAAACGCTTAGTATTAGGCACACGCCTGTATATGCCCTTGATACACCTCCTGAACGGACACCATAACGTATTGTTTGTTCCAATGATAGTAGAATAAAATGTTTTGATTTGACTAGTTCTAATTTTATTGATATTTAAAATGTCATATTTCCATACGATAAGAACATTCAGCATATTCATATTTTACGTGTCTTATTATCACATGCAGATTATTGCAAAACAATAGAATACCCTCAACATCAAAAGGTAGTTTTGAGAACATGAAAGCGCTTCAGTACCTGTAAGCAGAACATAAAGTTCTTAAAGATTCTTTTACAGTATCAACATGCTTTATTTGACCCATCTTCGTAAATCTACATCACAAAATAGATAAATCATGTAATACAATATGAAAAGGACGAATATATATCTGAAAACAAACGGATAAACAGATAGAACTCTTTTATACTTTGTGACTTTTAGACTGAACATGATAGAATGTAGATAGAGAAAGGGTACATGCCTAGGGCATTAAAATCAAGAGGTCTTGTCAAAGTTGAACGCCCTAGAGTATAAAACATAAATGCAGAAAGTATCAAATTTTAGTCAGTAGGATACACATGAATACAATACACAGATGTTAAAAAAGCATAAGCACACAGACACGCACAATGATACAAAAAATATTAGATGTAGGATTTCTTAATAATAAATAATGAAATCACAGTGCAGTTATAAAGAATTGCATGATGCAAGAACTAACATGTACAATGGTTGACGAGAAGATTTCTTAGTTTCTTTTCCAACTGTAGCCTCTGGATTTTGGAGATGTTGTTTTTATCTAACTCCACATCAATGTCCTTGCTTATATCTTTACTATTATATCATCGGTGTCTTCTGCTGATCCTTTTTTATAAGGCAGTCTTTCCTTGAGCACTGCCATAGTAACATTGTTTATTCTTGCTTGCTCTGAATCGAAGTTCCACGGAGCTCAGCTAATTCTTTTTTCAAGCTGATGATTTGCAAGTTAGCAGACCATTTGCTTCTTCGAGTTTTCTCAGCTGCAGAACAAGAGCGTCATATATTTCACAGAGGAAAATGATCGAGTCGATCGTTTCATGGAATGGATTATTTATGAGATTTAACTGATCAATTACTCCCTTCAATTTTGAAATAATTATTACCACATCAACAGCGAAACATATATTGGAAGAGTCCCAGTGAAATTATAGGAGACTTCGTGAAATTTCATCTTCTAACTGTAATGCATTCCTAAGTTATTCACAAAAAGTACTTTAGGGAATCTTTTACTTCAAATACAATTGATAACCATTAACTTTAATACTCTTTCTTTCGTAGGGATTTGGACGACAACAACATATCTTTCATTTCACAAGGCGCATTTAGTGATTTGCCTTCACTTTCTTCATTGTAAGTAACTTAAGTGAGAGGCTGTTGGTATTCATGAAATTTGAGTTTGTTTCCTAAGCCTTTTTTTGTATGGGCACAGGCGGCCCAGGCCGTAATAATGATCATGACTATATTAATTTACTGAGTTATGACGAAAGTCGGATCGCAAAAGCTACGTTACTAAATTATAAAGTAACAATAAAACAAAAGGAAAAAGTTATCAGTAGCAAAAGAGGAATGTTAGAAATTTAATTTATGCATACTCAATGAGAAAAAGTAGGAATGTAAGGTATGCATAGGTAATGAGGAAAAAAAGGAATGTTAGGCATCCATACTAATGAGAGGAAGAGGAATGCTTCAATCACCAGATTTGAACCCTCCCCTTTAGTGCATGTTATAAAACTGGGAGTTTGGTTGGAATTCTATTTCAATCGAGCCAAGATCCTGTACTTCTTCAAGAAAAAAAAATGACTTGCTTGGTCAATAATACCAGCTAGAGAATTGACTAGAAACAACTTGTACTAGAAGACGAACTGTACAATGCCTATGCGAAGGCAGTAGAATTGTTGCTACCAAAGATAGTGGAAAACAATGCCACGAATGTCAAATTAATCATCCAAGCCAGATGCAGCATGGTGAATGTTTATGTCGTCGATCAGCAGCTGGACTGTTACGTGGAGGAGATCTTAGAGCGTATCGATGAAGTTCAAGTCATACAGGATTCGATTAAGGCAGAAGAAACAATCTATCCAGGTTCAAATGGTTGTCTCATTCATTAGTGTTTGTGTTGTATATCTGGGGCCGCCAGAATGCTTAACTTAAGCTGTTTCGAATACAGATAACTGTGTTCCTCTTCTAGTACAAGTTGCTTCTAGTCAATCAGTTGTAACTTCTTTTATATATATATATATATATAAAAGAAGTTACAAACATTATATATATAAAATGAAGTTACAACTGTTACAGGCATATATAGCGCACATTGACAGATGAGCCGGGAGAGCGGAAATGAAAATAAAAAGGAAATGTTATAACCGCCGAAAACCCATTAAAGGCCAAACATAACCGGAAATGTTTGATTATGACTACAAGCTGCAAATAATGATCGTTAAAATAAAACGTGTTAGTTAGCATACAAAATAATACACGTACCGTACAAGCGGCCTTGTGTTTTCTTCAGAATAATTATAGTAACGTTTTTGTCATCGTCAAAGCAACAACTTCAGTTCCAGGCTATTTTTTTAAAAAGTTCTCTGCTACTCCAAGAACTTTCGCCGAGGCAATCAAGCCAAATCTTTATTTTTTTTTCTTTACTTGCTAAGACGATTAGAAAGAACGTTGTAAGTCGAAAAAACCTTGAACCATTTTTGTTGTTACGACAACGAAAATTAGACGTTCTGAAAACAACCTCGAGATGAGATACATTATCAGTCATAATGTTTTCACCGTTATTCCTTATTTAGCAAGGTCTATCCACCAATCGCGAAGTGCTGTAATAAATTTTTCACTTCATATGCACTTTAACAATTAGACTATGTGTTTTCTATGAGTCAGTAGTAACGAGCCGCGACGGAAGCGACGTGTTGTCTATAAGATTCATAGAAAACAAGAAAGAAATCTCTTGAGAATAAGCAAAGCAACTACAAAAATTTGTAATAACAAGAAAAAATATTATCTTTAAAGACAGTTAAAGAAATTTATATCAACTGTAGTTTTCACGTGCACTTGTGCTTGTCAATCGGTCGAGTGCAATGTTATGTATTAAATTGCTGCTTCAAATATGTTAAGCCGATAGAACTCAAGATTCTAATCGTTTTAGTTGATATCTCAAAAGAATAAAACAGCAGAACCACAACAATTTGTGGTAAAAAAGGTTTTCATTAGTTTCTTCAAACAATGTTGACTGATATAAAGAGCTTTGGCATGCATATGAACTTGCCAGTCCTTCGAGCGAAATGTGTTAAATTGATGCATATCAAATATATTCAGCCGATAGAAATTAAGAGCGAGTGTTCTTATCGTTTTAGTAGAAATCTCTCGGGAATAAACAACACAATAACAATTATTTGCATTAAATAGAATCTTGATCAGTATCTTCAAACAGTGTTGACTGGTGTTAAGAGCTTTCGCATGTAGATGAACTTGCGGGCAGTCTTTCAAGTAAATGGGTTATAACAATGCTTCAATGAGCCAAATGAATTTATTTTTTCTTACCTTCCAAAATTTTAAACCCTATTTCCGATCGTTGCTGCCTTCGTTTTGTCTGGAACTATTTTGTCAATTATAAGCTTCAAGTTTTATTGAGAAACGGCTAAAAATCGAGAAGAACATGTTGGAGCTCACAGACATATTGGAGCTCATAGACAAAACTCTACTTGCTATCTATCACCTGAAAGACAGCGAGAAGGGATAGTGACTACATTTCTTCTAATTTTGAATAGGAACTTTTTATTTTAAAAAAGATAAAATGTAGTCTTTGTTTTTGTATAAACTTGGCAACACCAAGAAACAATAACATATTACAATAACAAGAGATATTTTAATAAGATTTACTTTTCATTAAAGGTACTTTTAAAAGCGCCCTAATCTTTCTCTTCGAAACCACGTAAGGATCAACTTCAAGTTTCAGTTAAAGTTTTGTTTGCATAACTTTAAAAACACATTTGACAAGCAATTACTTTGACACACTTTCTTTTTTAGGTTTTTCTACAACAACCCGTTATCTTTCATAGCACAAGGTGCATTGAGGAATTTGCTGTTACTTCAGGATTTGTAAGTATTGCTAAGCGCTTTTTGCAAACAATCGGCTATCCTATTCGATACGGAGGCGAGAACGGATGATAAATATCACTGACGGTATGCCTGTATCCTTCGGGAAAATGTAAACGGTAGTTGCAGACTTAAGTTTATTTCTGGAATCTTTATATTCTGAATTCCACAAAATTACCGTTTACGAAAAAAAATTCCTTCAGTGCTTACATTCCATAGCTAAAAACCCTCTGGGGAAAGAAAAGTGCTGTCTCTAGATTATAAGCAGGCATGTGCAATACAACTGTTTTACACTTCATCAACCAGATCCCACAATAACAACGTTTAGATAATAAAGATAGAAATGTTTACCAAAATACCCTGTTTTACGATTGTAGGCGTAGTCTTTTTTATAAAAAGAGAGAATCAAATACCTCTTTGTTTCGTGATTATCTTTAAAATGTTAAAAACAGTTTAACATGTTGAAAAAAAACCCTTTCATTGATTAACTTGACAGGCTTATCAGTAGTAACGAAAAGTTTTGCCCATGTCCCCAAGAAAAACCGCTACGTGGTTGCAAGCTCTTCTGGTGGCAAGGTTCATAAGAGGAAAGAACAAAACTTTTGGTGCTTGAGCTTGAAGATTTTTAGTAAGTACAGAAGTTGTTCTCAAAACGTTCATGTAAATCTTTTTTTTTTTAAATAAATTATTTTATCAATATGCTTGTTAAGGCCAAGTTCTCAAGACAACAACAATTCCTTGGACATAAGCTCCTTGGTCCGTTAATCCGACAGGTTTGGCTGTAAACTGTTTGTTGCCAGTTTTTGCATTATTGTTAAAAATTATCATTATTTATTTAATTAAATAGTTAGTTGTGTATGCTTGCATGTATGTTTAATTGTAGGTAAGTATGGAATGTTTGATTCATTGTTTCATCATTTGTTTCTTTGTGTTTTCACTAGATTATTATTATTTTAACAAATACTTTTCCTACATCGTCTTTCTTAATTAAATCATCAGAATTGTGTGACACTCTGTGTTCCTAACATAAACCGTGACGTTTTAACGAGCAGCATGCAAAATCAAAAGGCTTAGTCAGGCGTATTCTACGATCAACAGGTTTTATAATCGGCGAATACAGAACCTAAAATCACGTAGGCTCATCTCCACTTGTCTTTTTCATCGAATTAACCTTAATGTTAGAAGGGTCAAGATTCTTTATACTGAAACTCAAAAGTTGTGTGTAAAATCAGAATATATCAGTATTTTGCATACATAAGAGTCATATATGTTTTACTCGGTATAGACCCTAATCAAAAAATAATTTTGGCTCATCACTTGAGTTTTTTCATCTTATCGGCCCTTATCTTAGAAGGATCAAGATTCTTTATCCTGAAACTCGAAAGTTGTATGTAAAATTAGAAGATTAAAGTATTTTGCATACATTCGAGAGTCGTATTTACTCGATGTAGAACCTAAAATAATTTGGGCTCATCATTCGAGTTTTTCTTTAAACTGACCCGTATGTAGAAGGGTCAAGATTCTTTATTCTTGAACTGAAAAGTTGTATGGAAAATCAGAAAATGTCAGTATTTTGCATGCATTAGAGTCATTTTTACTCGGTGTAGAACCTAAAATCATATAGGTTCTTCACTTGAGAGCTTTAAATGCTATTAAATAATTGTAAGGGTGTCAAGACTTCTCGTCTAAATATTTGACGGATGAATAAGAAGTTAGTATTCTGTATGTTTCCAGCAAACCTTAAGATGTCTTTTCCCCAATTTCTTGTCTATAGCCACCATTTACGTGCATTAAGCCTCCCTGGGATGATAATATTTCAAAAAGAACTTTATTATTCATCTAGAACACTGTTGATAAATATTAAAGTATTAAGTAATACAAGAAGCTTAGAGAGGTAGATAAAGAAAATAGTAAAGCTGTGGTAGGTTCGACTGATCAATAGGACGAGGTCAAGGTTCCTTTGCAGCTCAAAAGTTGTATTTAAAATCAGAGGATGTCAGTATTACAAATTGCACACATAAGAATCATATCTACTCGGTGTAGAGCCTATAATCATGTAGGTTCTCCACTTTTCTTTTCATGTGGAATCGACCATAATGTAGAAGGGTCGAGATTTTAAACTTGGGACTTAAAAGTTGTATGTAAAATAAGTAGATGTAATTCTTTGCATAATTAAGAGTCATGATTACACGGTGTAGAACCTAAAAAGACTCCACTGAATCGACCCTAAAATAAGAAGTGTCAAGATTTCTTTATTTGAAACTCGAAAGTTGTTTGGAAAACCAAAAGATGACAGTATTTTGCATAGATAAGTTAGTCATATTTACTCGATACAGAACAGGTCTAATATCACGTAGGTACTCCACTTGACTTCTTTTTATAGAATCGACCCTAAGATTATTCATTTTAATTAACACTTATAAAAGGAGGTAGTGTTCAGCATGCTTGTAGCAAAACTTTAGATCTCTTTTCCTCGTTTCCATGTCTTTAGCCACAAACGTACCTTTCCATGTTTTAGGCCCGCCTGGGATAAAACGTTTTGAAAGAAAGACCCATTATCATTCATCTAGAGCACTGTTCTTCGTGAAATTTGTTATTAAATAACACAAGAAGCTTAGGTGAGGTAAATGTAAAATAGTAAAGCTGAGATAGATTCGATTAACGTTTTTACTGATGTTGTCCTTTTATTTATCTTTTCACAGGTCTCTATTGACTTATTTCTATTTTAACAGCTAATTAGCTGAGGAATTCGAGCTAAAGTTTGATTGGTTGACTGTGTTTTTGTATGTTGTGTGGTGCATTGAGTATGTAAAAAATCCCCCTGTTATATGTTCAGCGCTTTAAGTTGTTTTCCAGAATGATGTTTACAGTGTATCGTTTCAAGTACAGTTCATGTGTACCAAATTTTATCAGCCATGCCGTCCTTTGGTGAGCAAATTGGTCCTGTGAGCTGTGTCAAAGGTCTTCCTCAACAACTGCGGACCCATTTTGCAAGTGCCCCTTCCTGCAAACGGAGCTCTGATTACACGTACCTGCTCAAAATGGTAGAAATGCTACTACAAGCAAAGCAACCAAGGTGGTTAGCGAGGTGGGTAAAATAATGCTTTGTCCCAGAAAATAGACCATATTCAAATATGGCGGCGATATCTTTTGTCTACGCTCAAGTTATCCCTAATTTCCTCGATACAGGTAATACTTTCTTCTGAAAGATTTTAGCTCAAGAATGAAGCTAAGAGGGCTAACTTAAATGGAGACAAAGAAATTTAAGAATAAGGACTATTAACATTTTTATCTTTGAGTAAAGTACATTTTTACGAGAGTTAACGCGTACCTGGTCTCATAACTGCACGTCCAGCACCTCCACATGTTTAATACAAGACAGTTGTGAACAGTAGGGACTTTAACCCTATCTAACCCGGGCTTTTGGGGGGTGTCACAGCCCGGAAGGGGGGGGGGGCGGAATCCCCCCTCCTCCTTTACTTTCTTACTGTTCATCCTGGGTGATGAATTTTTGCACAAATGGTAATCACCATAAGAACTACCTATTTTTGGAGTTAGGCAAGCTAAATTACTGATGACATCATTATGACGTAACAAAGATGTTTTGTTATATTTAGTTTGGTAGTTTTGATTGAATTGACTTGCTGAATTGGTCGATTTAATGAAGGGACAAACTGTGTTTGCATTTTTGATTCCTGAAATTAAGTTGTTGAGACCTTTTTTAATATACTCTAATTAACTCTAAACATAACTGAATAATTTACTCTACATAAAAGTTTTGTTTATATTATTTTCAGTGGAACATTTAAATGAACTAATAAAAAGGAAAAGATGTTGCTAAGAGACATAAGGGCTCAGACAACCTTACATGATCACACGAGGGACGGCGGAATCTTGCCAAGCATGCTTGAACAACCGTTGCAACAAATATCAACAAGCACTCAGACTTAAGGATCCTACCATGTGACCAGAGATCTGCGAGAAAACGATTCAATAAGCTAAAAATAATTCCATTGCTAAAATAAGTAATGAAGATAGAGCCTCTGGTATTGATCTGATCTTCATAAAGAAGTTTAGGAACTGTTAGAAGAGATCAGACCCAGTTCCTCAAAACCCGATTAGTGCTAATCCACACTTAACTTTTGCATCCATGTTCCTGTTTCCTAGCTTCTGGAGCTTGTTTTGGGCTAAGATGTTTGGGTTAACCTGTTTGTTTAATTGGAAAATCTGATTAGTATTGTGTAAGCATAACAAAAATTTGTTTATGAAGTAATTTTTGTTTAAATTTTGCCATAATCCAGGGTTAGGTTTATTTGGGTTTTGAGGAACCGGAACCTGAGGCATAGTTTGAAATGTGTTGTTAAAAAAAAAAAGCAAAAGCAGAGCGAGCGAAGGCTCTAAAAATCAGAAAGAAAATAATGCGTTCTTGGGGCAAGAAAACTGATGCAAAGCATAGCAGTGAGGTTTATGATGCAAAACCCTGCATGGGAAAAGAAAGTAAAAGAAGTGCATGGGATCCAAAACAGTAATTGTACAGTAGGAGAAGAATTGCAACGGTGAAGTGAGAAATTAGAGTTGAGGAAAGAACAAATGAATATATATATAAAAGAATATAGACAAACCCAATTACATGAGCAATTACTGTTTCAACAGCAGCAAATGCATCAAAATGCAGCATATGCATAAAAAATCTCTGAGTTCCGGGCCGTGTTGATGGCAGTGATTTAAAACTCGAACAACCTTTAAACAAATTGTTCTTGTTGCTTTATCACTAAATTAAGATGACAGTGTTATCATGAAACATGTGTGGGCAATTAAGGTTTTAGAAAATTTTGCTATATTAAAAGCTAAATTTTGTAATGTTTTGTGTTTTCTCTTTGACCAGTAGGAGTTGAAAGATCAGTAAATGTTCTGATTAGTCCATGTCCTGTTCTTCATTGTCATATTTGATTTATAAAACTACACCTAAAGAGTGAAAACAAACATGTGTTCATGAAACATTATCTACTAAAAGGTAAAAATTATTTATGGAGAAAAAACATACCTTATTAACATAATGTTTTAAGGATTTAGTGTTTTTGCTCTATTAACTTCTTAGTGGACATACTAAATTAAAATGTCGACTTAGGAGAATGATAAAAAGAAAAGAAAAAAGATCCTTTACCTATACAATAGTTCAGGCTGATTTAGGTCTTTATTGCATCCATCACAGTGTTATATAGTAGCTTTGCCTTAGGTAATTCAGTATGAAACTTCATGAACATTTTGTGCTGTAATATTGCCTTGTGTACTTTATGTTTGCCACTCTACAAGCATCTTGAATATGCAGACAATCAAGGTGCTTTTAACACCTATTACTTGATCTGGATTTGTGCTAGTAGGGAGACTTTTTAGTTTTTGAAGTTTTGCAAGAAGAGATATGGTATCTAACATTTCTAATCTACCAACACTCTATATGGGGGAAGGGGTATGTCTGCAAACACTTGACACCTATGGGGGAAGGGGTATGCCCACTAGCGGAAGTATAAAAGAATTTGTAGAACATACCATTTCTAAAAAGCAGAAAACTATGGTTAACAGCACCCTCAATTATCAATAACCATGTACAATTCTTATTGAGAAACAACCATCACAAGTCACAGTTATCATACAAGAAATAAGGACAACATTAATATCTTAAACGTCAAAGTTCGACCCCCCCTCCCCCCCACCATTTCTCGAACACCACCTATTCGCCCTCGCCTCAGTTCTAACCTCCCACCTTATCGAACGCTCTCCCCCAACTTCAAGTTGTTACTTGACTTACGTGACTTAAGCCTGTCCGTTCCTTGCGGAGCAGAGACAACCAACGAGCTCTTTCCACTTTCTTCTATCTGTCGACATTCGAATCATGGAGTACCAGTCCAAGCAGGCTTCTTTCATTTCAGCCTCCCAGGAGCAATGCAGGTGTTTCTTGGTCGTCCACGCCTTCTCTTGCCAGATGGGTTCCAACGCAGAGCATGTCGGGTAATATTTCGCTCCTCCTTTCTTAGGGTGTGGCCAATCCAACCCCACTTTTTCTTTCTGACTTCCATGGCTGGGAGGAGTTTTTTCGTACGCTGCCACATCTCCTCACTCGATCTCTTTTCAGGCCATCTTATGCCAAGGATTTTGCGGAGGCAACCATTGACAACTGACTGAATTCTTCTACCGAGGGCTACTGTAGTCTTGCGGTCTCGACACCGTACAAGTGGATAGACTTCACATTGGAGTTAAAGATGTGCACTTTGATCTTTTCCCTTATTTCTCTTGACTTCCTTACTTGGTGCAGCAACTTGAATGCTGTTCGTGCCTTTCTAATTCTCACTCTGGTATCTTCATCTGAGCCTCCTTGTTGGTCCACAATGCTTCCGAGGTAAGTAAATGATTTAACTTCATGTACGGCTCCAGCCTCCAACTTCATCGGTTCCGTGCTCTGTGTGTTAATCTTCATAAGTTTGGTATTCTGCCGGTTGATTCTCAGCCTTGTTACTAGTTTATGAAATTAATCGTCAGCAAATGACAGTGCCCGTAAACCAAATTTAACGAGGTTTGTGTTTTTTTTACCAAGTCGTGATTATTTTAATGCAACAAACTTGAGTTTTGGACAGAACTTTCTACATGTAGGGGTGTTTAATTTCTTCCTTCCTAATCAAAATTGTGTTAATTCTTAGGTAAACAGGAATACGCATCCTGATTTCCTTGTTCGCGTAAAATTGCCCGGTACTATACCTTTTTGGATTGTGTTTTTATATGCATTTGATAAAATTATCGGAACCAGGAATTAACTTTGAAAGAGTTTCTGCTCAATGTTTAAATCCAATTTCATTGGAGAGACAAAAAAAAAATTATCGGAGAGTCCGAGTTCTCCTGTATTGCATAGGAAAAGGTACTTTCCGGATGCAATGAGAATCGATAAAGTTAATCTCGACTCTTTCGCGTTGATTTTATCCACGACCTTTGGCCTTCTGATCTCTCACAGCCGATTGTTCGACCTTTTGAGAAGGATGATTCTTGGCCTCACTAATAGTGCATTTTCAGTATTTTGGGGCTTTTTGAGTCCTTTGTTGGTCGGGAAAACATTCATTTGAAAGTTTCAGAAATGTTTTCACGGTATAAAGTGCATTTGGTCGCCCTTTTTGTGCCAAGTTTTCACACAGTTTGCTCGATTGAATTAGTCTTTTCAGTAGATCCGGAAGTGATGTCGAGTCGAACTGGCACTGTTTATAGCATGGCATGTCCATTGTTCAACTACTGAAGAAATTAGTGGGAGCATGTAGCGTTTCTGAAGCATACCACCTAGCATTAAGTATCAATTCTGGCGAGGCTTGCTGGAAAACGACGCTAAGAAACAAAGTTGCTGCAATAATCGAGAACTTGATTGTACTTTCGGGAACATTTGTTGCCTGGTGCTGGTGTAGCTAATTAAGATCCTTTCACATTCCGCTTTCTTTTGTTAAATCAAAGAAAACATGTGGCGGCTCTTTTTATCTTGACACATCCACTTTTCGATCATGCACCTTTTTTTAATTACTTTGTGTTCCAAGAGCCCCAATGGGGCTAAACTTAGTATCAAATGCAACATTTGCTAAAACTTCAAACGATTTTTGGTTCTCATAAACATCTTTAAAGCTTTTAACTGTAACACGATAAGATTAGCTTATATCGGTTTATTGGCAGGGATTTGAAGAACTAAATCTGAATATTTTAAAGGATATTTTATAGCCCATCAGGCATTTAAGGGTAGAGAATAATATAACAATACTTTAAAGTAGGTAGTTTTCAAAGCTGAGCTTTCTGTTTAGAGTTTTTGTTTCGATCGTTCTGGGGTTTTTCTCCAGATGTCTATATTCCTTTAGGACCCACGCATCCAGCACTCGCTTCCTCGAAGAATCATAAAAGAAGGCGGCCTTTCAAGTTTGATAATACTTAGTGATTATAAAGAAAGCCAGGAGTTTGAGAAGGAGTTTACAAAACGCTTTTTTTTGTTAATTAAACCAAGAATATTATGCGGTGACTCCTTTAATCTCAAAGCATTCACAATCAAAACAACAAATTTTGATGATGCAACTTTTTTCTTTTAACGTAGTGTTCCATGAGCACCAATGGATTGAAATTTTGTTATCAAATGAAACAATTTTAACAAACAATTTTAAAGCTTTTAAGTGTAACACAAAGGTAGGCTATTTCTCTTTATTGGCAGAGATTTGAAGAACTAAATCTGAATATTTTAAGGGATATTTTATGTCCCTTCAGGCATTTAAGGGTAGAGAAGCATAATGGCAATACTTTAAAGTAGGTAGTTTTAAAAGCTGAGCTTCCTGTTTAGAGTTTTTGTTTCGATTATTCTGGGGTTTTTCCCCAGATGCATGTGTTCCTTTAGGACCCACGCATCCTGCGTTTGCTTCCCCGAAGAATCATAAAAGAAGGCGGCCATCCAAGTTTGATAATACTTGGTGATTATAAAGAAAGCCAGGAGTTTGAGAAGAAGTTTACAAAACCCAAACCCGCTGCAATTTTAACCAGACAAAAGGTTAGTTTTGTGACTAAAAAAGTATAAATATGTATGATGTCAACTTTTTGCGCTGTCTTGCGCGCGTGTTTCTTCAGTATTTGGCAGCTAATTCTACTCAGACTGGGCTATTTCGGATCTCCTGAAGAAATCTTTACCTATAAATGCTACTGCCATGAAACTTTAAGGTAAGATAGAACATGTGTAAGTAATTTCAGGGTATATCCTTCCTAATCGAGATCGTGTTTAAAATTCTTTGGTAAACAGGATCAACTGATTTTTTTGTTCTTGTGACAGCGTAGCTAAGGTTCTGCTTTCTTTTCTTAATTAAACCAAGAATATTATGCGGTGACTCCTTTAATCTCGAAGCATTCACAATCAAAACAACAAATTTTGATGATGCAACTTTTTTCTTTTAACGTAGTGTTCCATGAGCACCAATGGATTGAAATTTTGATATCAAATGAAACATTTAATAAAATTTCATAAGATTATTGGTTGTTAGAAACAGGCCATGCGCACGAAACTGGTGTACATTTCGACACAAGATTTTCGCGCGTCGTCTTTCGTCTTTAATGTCAGCATTTTTTGGAGTTGACAAACAAAATTTCACATAGAACAAAGAATTTACTCGGTTCTTGACCTCGTTTAATCTCAGCGTCATAAGTGTTACAGGACTTTTATTGAGCAAGAAGTCCGTAATTTAAGAAAAACAATGCGTCACAACTCCTAAGTTGAAGTGACACGACGCGGCCTTAAGTAACCAACAAGTTAATGTTATCGAAAACAAAACCGCAAAGGTAATGTACCTGAACTGAAGTTTTTGTATGTGTCTTTTATTTCTAAGGAGGTTCTTATACCAGTGAATAAAAAAGACATAAACTTGGTATACGATAACGATTTTGTGCTAAATTTGTTAAATACGATCGTTTTCGTTTTGACAACAAACACTCTAAAATATCGAAGTTTTGTGTAAAACTTTTCATACAGAATTGTTATCTCATCAAGTTTTAATTTCTGAAAGCGGTTTTAATTCACCTTACCAGTATGTTTTGCAAAATCGTTTTTTCGGCAGTATACGATAGATTTCAGCAAACTCTTGCTCCAAGCAATCGCAAATCGTATTTTTGTACGATTTGCGATTGTATTTCGCAGAAATTTTATACGATTTCGATCCACGAATCGTGGATCGTATTTCGCAGAAATTTTGCGATTTGCCATCCATGAACCTCTAATCGTAATTCGAAGAAACTTTACTTTATTCGACTTGTGATCAGCTGCCATATGTATTTATTGCTTGCAAATAACAAATTTTTTTAATTTTAGAAAATACGGTCAGTTAGTGAAAACATATAAAACTTTAATTTAAATCTGATAACAAATGAAAATTAGCCTTTTGAGGTAATTGGGGAATCGAAGGGCTCGGCGAAGTTTTGCAATAACTGAGCTCTGACAAAAAGTACGAAGTACTCGACGAAATGGTTTTTCTTGTTGAAGGTAATAAAAACTATCTCAATTATCACGTTCTAACATTATTCAGAAACATTAAACTGAGCGAGGATT
>JAOBRD020476979.1:0-17697 GCA_027575215.2 Hydrozoanthus sils | reverse complement strand
GAGTGGCTTAACCCAGGGTTAAAGTTAACCAGCCTTTGAACAACCCAGCCCTGATGAGTGGCTTAACCCAGGGTTAATGTTAACCAGTCTATGAAACCCCTGGCCCAGTAGGAAAACTCTTCAGGAATAGTTAAAGTACAAGTTACAAACAAAGCATTACAAGTCTGAAAATTTGAAAACATTTTAAAAAAAACTAATGTTTACTTTCATCACAAGATATTCAAACTTTCAACACTTTGTTTCTAACTCGTACTTTTGCTTTCCCAGAAGACAGTATCTTACAGATAAGGTACATAGTTATCAAACACAATCCTCTTCAAAAGGAAAACTGTTTAGAAAACATTCACGTTTAAATAAACAAAAAACCACCTCCAGAGTTGGAGTGAAGATATCGTAAAGCACCCCACTGCAGGCACTCTCGGAGGAGGATGAACATATTGAGTTGCCAAAACTACTTGAAACGATCTCCAAGATATAGGAAAATTGGTGTCATTTCTCGATGAAATATAAAATATGAAATAAGATTTTCTAAGAATTTTCTTTTTTTAGAATATTTATAATATCTATATATTTGTGGAAAATTTAAGTTGGAAAATTGGTGTCATTTCTCGATGAAATATGAAATAAGATTTTGTAAGAATTTTCTTTTACAAATACTATTTTCTTCTTTTACTTTAGAATATTTATAACATTTTTACTTTTGCTACCTGCCTTAGACTAGCCTTTGCTAACTGC
This sequence comes from Hydrozoanthus sils, assembly GCA_027575215.2. Classification (NCBI taxonomy): domain Eukaryota; kingdom Metazoa; phylum Cnidaria; class Anthozoa; order Zoantharia; family Hydrozoanthidae; genus Hydrozoanthus; species Hydrozoanthus sils. The sequence goes on along the minus strand of JAOBRD020476979.1, from coordinate 16,962 downwards.
GGTAGCAAAAATATTGTAATTTATTCTTGTGAAATTAAAATAAAATTGTTGTTTGACACATGTACAGTCAAAAAATTGGGACTTTTTACATTTTAAAACTTTTAACCACTGTAACAATTTTTTATAACCTTTGTGAATCTTACCTGGCTATGGAGAAACTTTTAGCAATGAGGTAGGTGTTGACACACAATACACCTGCCCAGATGGGGAGAGCAGGCATGAAACTCTATAACCCAATTGTTTAAAATAAGCATGACAGTGACAACAATTTTGTTTGTGAAAGAACATCTTTTGTGTTGAAGAACAAAAATTTACATTTGAAATGACTACCATTGACAACATTTATCTTTAAACTAAGCTCAATTATATGCCTAATTTAAGCTTAAATGTTTTTGTAATTTGAAGTACTGGTCTACTAAAAATCTTGTTTATCCAAGTCAAAACTGATGTATATGTTTGAACCATGCTCAAGGCAAAATAAAACAAAGTTTGACAAGTTATATATTGAGGTGCCTACGAGTTCCAGCTAGTTGCAAATTAATTATTACTGGTCGGGTACTTAATCTTGAGTAATCAAACAACTGCATGTGATGGAAATGGTTGAATGAGTTTTAGTGGCAAAAAAAACACTGAATCTTTGGCACCAAGTGAAAATGACAAAAAATTACAACTGAAACAGTGTGCTTCACAAATAATTATTACTAAAAGTTGATACACATAATATCTTGAAAGTATTTTTGTTTTTTTAAAAAATATAAAGTTGGAATTTTTTAAGCACAATAACACAAAAGAGTGTTTGTAGAAAAATTCCTTTGGCTGCTAACAAACACAAGCAAGATTAAGTAACGTTTGGAGTAAGAACTAGAGAGGTTAACCGCAGTGGAATGCAGAAAGGTGCAAATTGCGGTATTATTAAACTGTTGATCTGATAGGCTAAATTTTAAAAATGGACATTATCTTGATAAGTAAGCTGATGTAATTCTTTCTAGTCTGCTCATTCATTCCTTTCTAAATGAAACATTTCTGTTTTTAAATTTAAGAAAATTCTATTTAGGTAACATTGAAAATAAAAAGCTTTTCTTTGCTTTTGTTTTGGAGTTCTATGATTGGCTTAAATATTATAGCACAAAAGAAACATTGCTTTAAAATAGAATTTCAATGCTTTTTACTTTAAAAGTGTGTTGTATACTGGTTGATGTATTCTCAGTTTGGAAATTTAAACATTCTGGTGTGGGGAAAGCGAAATGCGGCAGAACAATGGGAGGTTCTCTCGTTCTTAAACAGACCATTACTTAAAAGCCTAATGGAACACTAAGCTTTGGGTGCACAAAGTTAGTATAAAGATGGTGTAGTCATTGCCTTTGATTCATGCATTTACTATAATTATGGTAAAACATTGTATGATATAGTTTTATAGTAATATTGTATTCATATGAAGAATGGCAAGTTAGGGTTTCTTGTACTCGATCCTTTCAACTTTTACATCATCTCCAACTAGCTGGTAAACATATGTTACCACTGTTGAAGACTGGATGTCCATCAAGACAAATGAAGGCTTGACACTCCTGCAAAAATAGCACCAATATTAGTTGCAGTATTACCAAGGCATGTGTGACATGCTTCCGAATGACTGATAAATTGATTGAATGATTGATAAATTTCCATACATTTGCAGTAATTAACATGCCTAGTGACTGAATGCCCTGCCATACTTTCTTTGTTACTTTTAAAGATGAACCTCGTGCCCAGCAGTTTTCAAACCTTGGCCAGCATCTCTGTCATTGGTAATTTAAAGTGTAACTATGTACCTGAAAAATGACTTGATCTTTTGAAAAGGTTTTTGGAAAATAAGAAAAATATTGTTTATTTCATTAAAATAACTCTTTTGGTTGCTGAGATATTAAAGACTGTCTTCAAATATGCAAACTACAAAAGTTGTGGTGTTTTATCTGAGGGTCTCCAATGGGATAAATTACAAAACAAGTTATCTCGTGAACCTCATCAATTGACTTGAAATTTGTCATCAATTTGAATCAAACTTATCAAGCAACATTCAACTATAGGAATTTTGATGTTGCCATGGCAACATATCAGTCAAACACCTCTTCTCAAGTTAAAGTTTTCGTTTTTTTCTATTGTAAAACATTTTCCACTAAAAAGATGTGGTTACAGGCATCTGCTGTGGTGTACCCTATACATGATGAAAATAAAGAACTCTGTGTTAAATGAAGTTGATGATGACAAATCACAACAAACACTTACTTTTCTAAGGGGTTGAATGCACCTGTAGCTGTGCCAGGGTTGATATAAAACTTTCCTTCGTGTTCATATGCTTCAAACTTATGTGTGTGTCCATAGATAAGTATGTCAACATCAAGCTGGCGCTGAAGCTACAACAATTTATAGTTTTATTAGAAGACAAACAAAAAAAATTCATATAATAAACAGCAGTTTTCTAACTAGACCAAAATGAAAGGGTGTAACACCCAGTCATTTTTCCTGGTGCCCTGCTCGTCATTTTATCGAGCACATTGCAGTCATTTTAATCCAGTGCCCTGTTTTCAGAGCCTCAGCCTTACATAATGAAAATTGCAGACAAAATGCAAAGGAGACTTTCGTGTTTCAATTGAGTTGGTCTTTTTCAAAGTTCTTGAGCATTTTGACACACACCATAAAATCTAAATCTCTCCCAAAACAATCAGCCAGCAGTTTCAGTGTTTGTTGTCATACTGTTTGCTTTGTATCTGCCAAATCAGAGTGCAGATACCAGAAACAGTTGTTGTTATGTTCTGAGACAGGGCATCCTGTTGCTTCTTTTAGCTGACTTAGAACACTGAAACAGTTCAATTAATATTGACGTCTAGCAACAAATCTGTTACCCAATCTAGTGCAATAAGTACATAGGTGACTTTTGATGAAGTTCTCAGTTCTCCCTACATTATCCCTGTTATCTCTTGATAACCATTGGGAGAACTTAGTGTTTCATACAAAGTCACTTAAATCATTTTTACATTAGGCCCTTCATTATTGAAGATCCTATTGCAAAATAATGTAAGTGGCTTTGAACGAAATGCTAATTCTCCCAACAGTTGTAAAGAGATAAAAAGGATAAATTATGTAGAGAGAGTTGACAACTTCATCAAAAGTCTCTAGTTGTACTAACTACTTTTAAACCTATTAGTAAGCACTTCTGTAGTTTTCAAAATGCCTATGAGATGAAATATTTTGTTTTGTCAGTGGATAGACCTTGCTAAATGAGAATGAGCAGTGAAAACATTTTGTCAAAACCTTTTATGGTTCTCGAGATATTAATATTATTGTTTTCAACTGATGACATCAACTGTTGGACAGCTAAATTTTATATTTTTTAAGATCTGCTGCAAATCGGCCTTAACCTTTGGCAAAAACTAATATAAATTCAACCAAAGATTATAGATTGGAAGAATATTTTTAAAAAAATTGAAAAATTGCCAGTCCAACAACTAATGTCATCAGAACTAATTGTAAACATTAAATGTTAATATCTCAAGAACCACAAAAGATTTTCAATTGGCAAAATTTTCTTCTGCTATTTTTCATCTAGCAAGGTCTATCTGCTGGCATAATAAAATAATCTATTTTAACTTCATTAGAACTTTAAGGGCCTCTTTAAATACGTTTTTTTACCATTGCCAAGCTTTCAGCATCACCCCATGGTACAATCTGATGGCCATGACAGATTCCAATCCGAAACTGTCCAACTGTGACAACTTTCTGCTCAGGATAACTTAGGTTCTGTCAAGTGGTGTCAAAAGATGAGCAAAATTACTGTTTAATAAAATCATGATAACTTTCAAAAAATATTTCTTATCAAACAAGATGGATATGTTACCTGCTGATAATAACCACATACAGTTTAAAAGGATTTTACAAATGAGTGAGCATGCAGTGTGAAGTTACTTCCTTTACTTCAAAAAATGTCTGTTTGGTAAGGTTTTGACCTAAATTTCCTAAATGACCTGCCATTTACCAAAAAAATTATTACATCCATCCCCCCTCCCCCCCTGAGTTGGTGCCTAGTCATAGACATAAACCTCAAGACTTTTTTGTTATACATCTATCAATATCTCATTCCCTTTAATGGATAACTGACTATACAGGCTAGTGATACCTCATCAAAGTCCCCTCGAACAACATGAACATCGCTGGCAAGAGTTTTCAGATAATCATAAGAATCTTTGGTACACAAGTTACCAGTGCATAGAATGTGTTGTATTTTACCAGGAACCTAAAAACACAAATTAAACATAAAATTATTTAGCACACTTGAAGTTACAAATTTGAATAATGCTTACTTATAAGTCATGATAAATTCTGAATCAACTGCAGCACATTTTTGTTTTCCAAAAACTTCACCTCTATGCTTAATTTTGTTTTATAACTGCTATCTTTGACAACTGCATTTAAAAAAATAGCAAAAGGATGATAAGAAAGAACTTTTAACTGAACCAAAGCAACAGCTGTAGACAGGGCACTCCTCAATCTCATGAACAAAGGGCTATAAAATTAATATAATTCATGCATGCTAACCATTTGACTCGACTGGAGAGTCTACTACAAAAACAATGCAAGTGATTTTTGATGAAGTTGTCAACTCTCCCTACATTCTGCCTGTTATCTCTCAGTAATAATTAGGAGAATTGAGCATTTCATATAAAGTCACTTAAGTTGTTGTGTAGACAACAATGTTGTAACCTTCGATCAAGATCTGATCAATTTCCCTTATTTTATTTCTATTACCTCTTCAAAACCACTTGGAAGTTTTTACATTAATCATACAGATGCTTACATTACTTATGCATGAAGTCCTTCAATTGCAATGCTACATTAAATGGGGGAATTCAGTTGTATGGATATATTATTACATTGCAAGTCAAATTCCTAGGGCCAATAACCAAATCCTGTGCACTGATTGGCCGAAAATCAATACAATAACTTCCCATACAGGACCGGGAAGTTATTGGACCAATTTCTCATTAATGCAAGCACGCGGGGATAGTTGTTTGTTTTGCTTTACTGATCTAAAATTGAAGCCGTATAATAAATACCTTAATAACCTCATTTGTTCGGTCTGTCCGGGAAAATATTTTCCCTCTGTCTTTCTCACAAACCTCACTTTTCTCAGTCTGAAGAGTGAAAGACCTCAGGCAAATATTTCCCCATCCAGACCTTTCCCTTGGTTTTTAAGATGTTTTTAAAATTATCAGCACTCTTAAAACCCTTTCCAAGCTGGTAGATTATACGCTTTTTGGTAAATTATCATCATGAGTTAAAAAGAATGATGATTAAAACCAATAACCAACTTACCAAAAGTTTCTTGAACTTGGCAGGTAAACTGTGCTGCCTGTAAGGAACATGAAGGTCGCCAAGCACAAGGACAAGCTACAAAAGGGTAGGCAATAATTTATATCACATCACACAACATCATCATTTATACCACCATAAAATGATCCACCACGATTTTCAACTTTAAATATTGTACGGGTACATCTTTTTGCAGGGCAAAAGCAAGCCTGTAAGGAGGGGGGTTACAACTCCCCTCCCCCCACAGGCAGTGAAGGTCCACTTTTTTGTTGAGTGACAGACCAACTATTTAAAAAAGCAATATCATCAGAGACTCCATATTTTTCAAATTTACTTTGAAATTCAAAAGTTTGAATAATATCCATGATCTTAAAGTTGTTTTTGCCTGCCTGTTTACAATTTGGTCTCATATAACCTAATATTCATTTTCTGGGAGAGGATGTCCCTGGACCACTTTAAGATTCACGATTTGATACTCTCTTGGTCTGTTTCCTTATCTGATTGCACTCTCCCACAAAAAATTGATGCTACGGGCATGAAAAGCTTGGGGTAACTTTTACTTTTGTGTGTTCTCATAAGGTTTCTGTTTTAAATTCAAAAGGTAATTAACTTGTACACAAATAATAAATGGATATGTTTCTTATAAATTGGTTTCAACGTTCTGTTTTGTTAACCTCATTCTTGATCAACTCTAAGTTGATTACTTTTAACCTTCTCCGTAGGAAAATTCTAATTTAGTTACAGTTGATGCACCAATGTATTTGAATGACAAGGGTTGAAAGTAAACAGAGAATAAATGTAAACGAAGTCAAAGTATGATCATTCATCCGAGACATGATTTGATTTACTAAAGTAAGAAATCACATCTATTTGATCACGCCAAAAAATAACATAATAATAAAAAAAACCTTAAAGTAATACTAATGCGAAAGAGACACATTCTTTTTCAGTAATATAAATTATCCATTCGGGTTGCGCTTTTCTTGTCTGTACGATTTTGAGCTGCAGAGATCTCAAGATGCAATCAGGAAGCACTAGTTTCGAAAATTCACAAAGCTATTTACGAATCAAACTTGTTGTTGCTTTAGTGTGATAGCTGAAATTGAACCACTTGAATATCTTTTTTCTCTTTAGTATAGCTTTAATAAAGAAGGAGCGAGATTGCAGTAAGAATAATCGAAAATGTTTCACTCACCATGTTGAACGCACAAGAGCTCACCCTTCGAACACCTATTAGTACCAGGCTACATGAACTCTGTTACTTAGCGCGGCGAGGCGGCTCAGCGTCTAACCGGAAAAGGTAAACTCTTCGGCACTTTGATTGGTCCATTCATGTTTCATTAACCAATCAGTAACATGTGTCTAAAAATAGTAGACAGGAAGTGGAACTTGAGTGATCCAAGCTGAAATCAATCGCTGGACAGAATCCGATGAAGAAGACAAAACTACAAATTGTTTGCAGCCAAAAAGTACCAGATTCTCTAAAGCCGAATAGAGGGTTCTTTTTCACTTCTCCCTCTACTTCGAACAAGGAAAATAGTTTGTGTTGTTAACTAGTTGACTTAGAAAACGATGCCAAAAGTCAAAAGCACTAGTACTACCCCCGACTTTCCCTCGACGAACCATACTCACAGAAGGGTAAGGCGAAAACCGATTAGCAAGCTGGTAAAAAAGAAAAGGAAGAAGAAGGTAATATTTTGTCCCTATTTTATATGTATTTTAGAAGTCTAGTTTGACAACGACAAGAAATTCTGACGAATTAAAAACATCTTTAAACAAACAAAGAGCTAACACGCAAACTTGTATTTAAATTCAAGTTTTGAAACACCTCAACGTACACATCGCGCTCTTGGCTTGAATACCTGGCGTTCGTTTGATAAACGTCTAGCCGTACCATAGAGCTCAAAATATTTTCGATAAATCGACAAAAAATCTCTGCTTACAGTTATTCCGTTGGAGGGAAATGACAGAGAGTTTTCCATGTCCAAGCCAAGGGAAACTTTTGTTGCACTGTTCAAGTTTTAATCAGTTTGTGTGGATGGGGATGCGTAGAGTTGTTCTGCTGGCATTGAATTTCTTGTTCATGTTATTTTTAAAAAACAAAACCCAGATGCCTTGGTATCGGCTCTGCACAAGACTTCTTCAATTCCTCTCTCGTTGTTTTTATCATTCCCGTTCTTTTGTCGGTTTTCGGCGCGATGTCTTGAACGAAATGTTTCAAGAGCACAGCGAAGTGAATATCAGATGTACTAAAATACGACGCGAGACTTTGGATCACGCTGAACTTGACATTTTGTCGAGGAACCTGTACTAACAACTGGTACTTTAGAACGGAACGGTCAAAAACGTGTTCAGCCATCATATGAGTTTGTATTTACAAGGACCAGGAACGAAAAATAGTATAGAACTAAAAGAAATGGTCCGAAGTTCTGCAGGAACCTCGAAATAATTTAACTGACTTTGCATCCACTTTGCCATTTTTTTTAAACGTTGCATATTCTTTGTTAGTAATTCATTTACTGGGAATAGTTTGAGTTTCTGCCATGTTTGCTGTTCAGGATGTGCATTGACATAAAAAAACTTATTAAAGGTAATATTCCTTGAACAGATTAGGACATAAAAATACCACATAACAGTCATTACTTTTATAAATTTCAGTTTTTTTAAATTTCATTTTTGCACTTCATGTCTAGAACTGCAGTGAAGATGTGTTTTGTTTTCTTTTAAACTAGAAAAATCCTTAACATTGCTGTACTGTGCAGACGAGTGTTGGATTGAAGAATTTAATGTATTTTTAAAATGCTCAAGATTATTTTATCATTGTTACTTTTCTATTTTAATATTATTTTTGTGCAGCCTGTTGTACCCCTGAGCCCTAAGAGTGATTGTTCTGAGACCAGCAGTGAAACAAAGGACGCATGCGCACCTGCAGTGTTTGCCAAAAACAAAATGGCGGCAATGTTCAACAGGGAGGCGAGTTTTGAAGACAACAGATCTGATTTGTATGACGACGATGATGATAGAGGATTCTTTCAAGCAAATGATTCAGATGAAGGTATGCAGAGAAAAACAGGCGTTTCAGTTTTGTCAAGTGTTGCACGAATAGCTAAATATGTTGCATTTTTTAATTACCTTTCAGCGTACTCGAACTTCTGTTTACATATTTCGCGTACCTAAGATTTTCTAAAATATCTGTCGAGTAGTGATAATTTGTCACTGGTGCTAAAGCAAGAAAGTTGTTTCTGTAGTTTGATGTACACAATCAAAGCTTTGCAACTCAAAATAAATGTTTTATGACGATATTTTAACGCCATTCAACATATTATCGTCAAATTATAAACTATTCAGCTTGCCATATTGATTAATAATTGTTATCTTAAACCAAACTTTGATTCTCTTAGAGTTTCTGATTCCGACTGTTTCCATACTGCTAAGCGGATAAGAGTTTTTAACTCCCTCTGGACAGGACTCTAATCCATCGTAGGTTAATCCCCAACAAAAGCTGGTTGTACAGCTGAGTTGACTGGAACAAGTTGTGCAAAGTGTCTTGCTCAAGGACACAACACATTGGTCTGACCGGGACTTGAACTCGCAACCATAGGATTGCGAGTTGAACACACTAACCACTTGGTTACTGTATCACTGTTAGGATACCCAGCATACTAAATTGATGATCGAATAAATTGATAACAGTTGATGAAAATTAATTACCATCGACTGGTATCTGTCAATCGATGATCAACCGAATATCACACAGAAAGTCCCTAAATATATCATCGATTGGTATCAATTGCCATGGAATCTTTCCAGGCTCAGATTATACATGCTCTTTTTCAGAAATCTATCGATGAATATCACAATGTTTTCAGTCATCAATTGGTGATCGATTAGTCAATGTCAATCGATTAATTAGCTTTGATTGACATCAGTTGCTCATTGATTTTCATCAGTCATCGATTTAATATGCTGGAGATATAGCATTAATAAGATTTATTATAGGCATTAAAAGTAGTATCATAAATTAATAAGTCACTTACTGTTCACTGGTCAGATGAAACTTATTATCTTAAAATCATCATCCATTTAATGTACATCTTGTATATACAAATTTCTAGTAATTTTTTTGTAAAAATCAAAATAAAGCCCTTATCTATCTATCTTAATAAATTTTTAGTTTTTGTGATTAGGTTATAAAAATACATAATAGTATGGGTCAATAATGGGTTAGCAGATTTCTTAAATAGATCGTAAGACATAATCCAATCCCTTTTTTCTGCACAGCAACAGGCCAACATTCAATTTCCAAACTTTGGAATTTGCTGCCACAGCAAGCATTTGGGAAATATTAATAGCTTTAAAGTAGCTTTGAAGGACTTTTTAATAAACTAAATAAATTTAATTTTTGAGTCATTATATAAACATACACACGTGTTTCAATTTGTAGTAGAATGTTTTGTAATTGATATCTGAAAAGCTTTTGGGAGATATTAATAAAGTATTATTATTATTATTATTATTATTACTATTATTATTATTATAGTTTCAGTAAATAATTGATTAACAGATTTCTCCTCTAAATTATTACACTTTTTTCACTTTCAGATACTGAGGATGCCAGTGAAACTGATATGGCAAAACTTGAGGAAGAGTTTACAGAAATGAAAGAACAGTAAGTGGTTAAATTAAAATTATTAAACTAATTATTGTTTCAATGACTCTCCTAACTATAATACTAAACTGTAACATACCTCCAGGGAAAAAAACTTTCTTCGCAATTAAGTTGTCCATTCAGATGAGTGCAATGTGTATCTTGCTTGTTTGAACCACAAAACTACTTGTCCAAAAAACTGGAAAGAATGGTTCATTCTATATCAAGAGCAAAAAAAGTTTATTTATTTTTTTCCACAACGTGGTTGTTCAGTTGGACAAATTGGATCATATTTTTCCTTGTCTTGGAGGTTCGGACTGCTTAAGTTTCCTGCTCTGAGTCTTCTTCAGTTCAGCCACCTTAGTCCAGTTAATTTGAGGCCCAACAAAATTTACCAGTTACTAATTGAATTTGTTCAATTATTGTCTCATAGGACCACCATGTTTTGATTGCTTATAGCTAGTCTTTTTCAGGCAATGTGTAGGCAATTTTCTGAAAGGATCTGCCACATGTTTGATGTTTGCTCATGGTTGAAAGCCAAGCCTTGGGTATCTCAATGGTGAAGGCCCAGTGTTGATGTAGACAGGAGACAGGGCACTACCCTAGTTGGAGCAATGTTAATTGTGTAGACACAGAACCTCTCTGGTACACTCTTTGAGTCAAAGAAGCCATTCAGGTTCAGTCCCATTCAAACAACATCAGTAAGGATGAATACAATGAACTTCCCAGGGATTTTCTTGCATGTAGTGTTTATTTGAGAGCCATAGTCTTTTGATATTAAGGGCCTATATCCCAACTATTCAGGATTAAGAGTGTTTTAAAATTTCCTCCAGATTGTCAGGGTGATGAAATATCTATTTCAAATTTTAAATTCAAAAAAGGTTTTACAATTGACAAATGTTTTGTTTGCAACTTTGCAGGAAAAACAGCCAAACGAATCGGAAAAAAAATTTATTCCATGTATTTCCATTCCACCTCTTCCATTCTGGAATAAGCCCAAACAAACACACTCTAAGTTCTTGTTATTCTACAGAGAATAATCAGAACCATAGCTTTTAGGAAAACCTTAAGAGAAAAAACTAATTAAAACTAGATAAATTTGTACCATTTTGTTTGTGTTGCAGAATGTACCAAGAGAAACTTCAAGATTTGAAGCAACAACTTTCCATGTTAAACCAGGGTAAACTTTTTAGCTCTTTTTAGACTTTAATTGTTGTAACAAAGTACTCTGGGAGTTCCTGATAATCATCATTTAAACAGTTTTTATATTTGAGAAAAAATCTACTTTATACAGCTTATTTATTCAGGACTATATGATTATTAACTCTTATTCTGTTAAAAATGGTTTCAACAAAAATTTAAAATATTATAACTTAAAATCCACTGCTTGAAAACCTACAAAGTGACCATTCGTTTTCTTTGTCTTCATATTATGAAGATTCTGAAAATGTCCATCCTTCAACAAATTTTGAAGTTCTCATTTTTGTTGAAATTTTAGGACTTTGATTTTTAAAAACTTAGCAGTATAAAGTTTAATTTTCGATGTTTCCACTCTTGTTGTGTCAGTCTGCATTTTTATTAGAAGCAATTCTTGACAAACTTAAATTGATTTTATTTTTCAACTGTTTACAGTCTTATTGGTGTAGATGTCCCTGCCTCTTGTACAATGCAGGGGACATCTTTTTTGAAATAGTAGCTGACAACTTTTCATTGGGACTTTCCCCAATGATACCAATATATAATTATATTAATAAAATTTTGTGCTTTTTCCACTCTATACTTATTACTATTATTTTGCCCTATACTATTATTGAATTTGGAAGATTTTTCTACCTTGTACCATTAATCTGCTCTGTACTTTTATTCAGAACTCCAGAGTAATGTTTTTACATTACATGTTCTTGCAAAACCTGATTTAAAATTGACAAGTACTTTGGTTGACTAAAAATTTTCTTTTCTAGTAGGTTAAACATAGAACTGATAAGATTGTTGACAGTGTGGTTTTTCAAGTTAAGCATTAAGAGATTAAATTCAAAATAGGAACCTAATGCAAATTGTTTATTTTTGTTTTTCCTTCTTAAACTTTTTGAAAACATGCCAGATAATTTGTTTTGTTCAAGACTGATAAGGCAAGATATGAAGATATAAAACAAACCTAATGCTTTTGTTTATCATTTTTCTGTTTTATCAATGTAATTTAGTTACAATGATTAGTACTTGACTTAAACATTTCATGTATTTGAATAGTCAATTAACAATTATAATGTTTTTTTTTCTAGGAAAGCATACAGATTATAGCAAGCGGCTATCAAAGCTTGAAAAACAGAGGGATGAAAGACTATTAATAGCCAGTAAGTGATGATCATTCATCAAATACTATTAAGTTATTTGAAAGACTTTTAATAGAATTAGTAAGTTTTGTCTTTATGTGGCAGGTGTTGAAGATTACGACCAACTGGTTACACATGCGACTTGACATCTTGGTTGTGCACCTGCAAAATCATGAATGATCACACTTGTGTGCCTAAAAAGCAGAAGTTCAGTGTGACTTAATTAGAGCCACACCTTCCTTACTTGACCATCCTTATTTTCTCTGACAAAACAGTTGTATGACAAATGAAAAAACATGCATTGGACACAAGGTCCCAAACCAAAAATGCATGACTACAGTTTAAAACTACTATGTACAGTAAGAGTCTGAAAGAAACAAACACAGGATTAAAACAAAATAAAAGACATTTACTCACTGATTAACAACTACTTATAAATGTCTGAAACTTCTTTGATTTTTTTTGCTCTCAGAATCCTAAGCTGTGCTCCTAAAAGTTTTAAATGTGCACTTAAAATTTCGGCAGTACGCCTATAAATTTAGTCCTGGTATCGTGCATGCACCCAAACCAAAAGTAAACTTTAAGTCCATAATACTAAATTGTAAGTTAGAATAAAATAATTATTATTTTCGAAAACAGCTTTTTCCATTTTAGATATTTTAACTACTCTTTGTAAATTTTTCTTGAAAAAATTATTCCCGTTTTGTCATCAAGACCACTTGCCACAGTCCATAGCAAAATTGCTTTATGTTTATATGTCATATTTTTATACTCTTAACAGGTATTTGCAGGAGCTATGAGGTTAGTACCACTTTGAAACAAAATTTAATCTTATTTATAGTTATATATATAGTAATTAATAAGTACTATCATTATAAAATTTTATAATTATTGTTATTTTCGTATCATTATTGTTAAATTGTTATTATCATTGTTATTATCTAGATATTATTATTAACTATAATTATTGTTAAATTGTTGTATTATAATTATTATTGAATTGTAGACATTGTTATGATTATTTTTATTAAACACAGAAAATACTTTGAAGCCTTTCTGGCCTGGACAGTTTGTATCAACACTATATTTCTCATAACACATTTAATAAGAAGAAAAAGAAATAAGATGAATTGACCTAAAGAAACAAAATAAGAAAAAAAAGAGAATTGATCTAAAGAAACAATCTACTGAAGACAAAAAAAGAAAATAATTTTTCCTCTCAAATTGTTTACAAGAAAAGTATGGGTCTTAGTTGCAAGAATTTGTACCAACATGTATCATTAGTTATCAAATGGTAAATTTAATCTTCCATATCTAAAGTTGAAGAAATTGTTGATTCACAAGTTGAAAGCTCAGAAAGAAATTGATAGTAGAATTGAAGTAAGTAGCAATGTATTATTGGACATATCGAGCGAGCAGTTTGTGAGACATATGTCAAGCGGGAACAGACAAGAACTTAACCAGTGGCTCAGCTCCCCATGTGAGTCTCTGTAGCTGTAGCTAGTAGTGGGTAGAGCATCTGAGTGGTAATCTCGAGGGTTGCGAGTTTAATTCCCCTTAGTGACTCAGAATTTGTTTCTGAGCTTTCAACTTGTGAATCAACAATTTCTTCATATATCATTAGTAGTCATCATTTTAATTGGAACTAAAAGGGTCAAAGGATAATCGTCATGAAGGGTTGGTACGAAGACTGAATTTTTTTGGTTTGATTTCAAAGTTTTATATTCCATAAATTTTTTATTTCACTTATGTCTTCAGGATGATTCAATGATAGTTTACACTGTTATAAACTTGATTATTTTGTCCACTTTAGAAGTGTTTTGATCTGACTCATGGGATGGGTAAAAACATCCTGAGAAAATACCAAGGTGTGAAAATTTACACTCCTGAAAAGTACCTTAGAGTACCTATTTTGAAAAAGGCACGAGAAAACTGCAGATGAAAACATGCATGCTTTGTGTTTGCTCCCCTAAGAAATACAGTTTTTCCTAAAAATTAATAACCTTGCTTTTACTCTGAAAACCTATAAAAAATATGACAAGCTTATGTATCATACCATAGGGAGTACCCCCCTCCCCCAGGCATTCTATTCCTTACAGTCTGAGTATAGAATATTAGAAAAGATATTATGCACAGCATTCAATTAAGTAAAGTTAATTTTAGGAATTCATATGAGCAAAAAAATCATAAAACTTGCAAATACCGTAAAAAAACCCTGGGCTATTTCCAGGATGGCTTAAATCTGAAACAATAGCCTTTGTTGTCAAATGGTTGTGCTTATTTACGGGGGATATATTTTTAATAATTGTTTTGGGCAATGGCATTTTGCATTTCCATGGTGACAGATTGTTAGAAGGGTGCTTTACCAATAATTTTGTTCTTTGATCTTTTTCAAAATTTTTTGACAATTCTGAATTACAAATACAAATTTACAGTCACAAACACATGTTTTGAGAACCTTAATCAATTTTTTAAAATCAAATTAAGTTTTGTGCCATCATAAGTAATGCACAATATTTTGCCGACACACAAAATTACTAGTTAATGTTTTTACTAATGTGAATAAGCGAGATTCCAATGAGTTTCTTATGCTTTGCCACTCTGATTTTTTATACTAATATCAATTTGTAATTATAAATTGAATAGATTCATTTGAAATCTGGTAAATAAAGATAAGTATTTATATCATTTGAAATTTGGTGAATTAAGATAAGTATTTGAAATCTGGTAAATTAAGATAATTATTTATACTTATCTTAATTTACCAGATTTCAAATGAATCTATTCAGTTAAGTAATTTTATGATCACTTATGACCCCTCCCCATATGTCTAGGGTCATTACTAACAGCAAACCTCTTATAAAATGCATAACAAAATTGATTTCCATTTTTTATAAAAAAAAATAGTTTGAGACATAATACTAAATTTCAACCTGAAAAATCCTGTTCACTTCTTAATAAATTTTGAAAAATATGGGTCAATTTAAAAATTTCTAGTTTTAGAAAATGATGATGCCATAATGACATCACATGCTAATCAATGTAGATTAGCATGAAAATTGTCTTGTGATTTTCTATCTCTGTACCAAATTGGGCTTAAATACGTAGAGTAAAACAAAGTTATAGAGAGTGGTGGATTCCACCCATGACCAGCCAACATAAGCCCATACAAGATAGGGTTAATACTGAAGGGGGGGGGGGTTAATATGGGATTTTACAGTATGTGTTTATAGTCTAACTATAATTAAACTGTAACAGTTAATACCATAACAGATGATGTTAGCATTCATGAACAAGATTTGGCATGGTGTGCTCTATCATACCTACGTGTAGAAGTAAATAAAACAACATAAGTTATGTTGTCCGGAGGTAAAAGATGAAGTACAAACAATTACAATTTGAGATTTGCATTCTGCTCTGCTTGAAGCTGGACTAATTATGATGAATTTGTAGTCAAGATTGTAAAAATTGAATCATGAAAATTTATGTTGTCATAATGATGCATTAAAGTTAACTCTTCATTACACTTAGAAATGAGAATGTTTCTCGAATCTTCCATAGATTGACCTAATTGAAAACGATTATATCAAGGAGAAAAAAGCTGCCCAAGATGAGTTTGAGGTAAGAAAGTACTTCAACCATCTAGTAATTTATTGTGATTTGTTATTTTTAATTAGTATTTCTTGAAATGCACTTACAGAAAATTATGTCGATAGTGCACATTCTGTTTGCATGGAGTCATAATGAAACTCATTTGTAGAAACCCAAAAACAGGGTCTTGTACACGCTTGGATTGTACAAATCATTGCTTGCCTTATTGTAGAACAATAAATTATTGTTTGTGCTAATAAAAAAGATTCTTCAAATAATTTCTAGCAGAAACTTTAATCAGTCAAAAGTTTAAGTAAATTAAAGAAAATAATTGTTTAACAGATCTAAATAGCTACAGTACTTATCAACAGGGCTTGAAGTTGCGCCAGATACAAGCGCATTTGCGACTAAACTTTTCACGTTTGCGACTAAAATTTCTGGATCGGTCGCAAATTAGCGACCAGATTTTGTGGCTAGTTAGTGAGCCACATATTAGCGATAAGCAACTATTTAACTTGAAAGTTAATAAAAAGAATTTCATATTTAAAAGTCTTGTGTCTTGTTTGTAACTGTAAATTGGAATATTTATTGACTAGTAAATACTGTTAAATTTTCCTCAAATGTGTGTAGCACGATTGGCCATCAAAGCGTTCGTGTAGGCCTTCTGATATTATGGATCATGCGATCCCGCATAATCAACCCAAAATCGCATAATTCGCAAATCTTCGCAAAATCCCGCACAAATCTTCCATTTAGCACATTAAGAAACATGAAATAGCTTACAAACCTACAACAATTTGCTTTGGCAGGCATGATAACGCCACTTTCAATGCCTTTTTTTGGTGAAACTTGACAAACTGATCAGTTGTGCAAACCTGGACGCGAGTTATGTACTGCTTAGGAGACTGGATGCAAGAATTAGGTGCATCGCAATCACCGGCACGTGTGGTCCAGTGCAGTGCTCGACCTTTGCGGTGGTCCACTAGCCACGGACCACTAAAAAGTGCAGCTGGGCTAGTAAATCATGAAAGCTACTAGCCTTTGGACCAG
>JAOBRD020476873.1:0-16320 GCA_027575215.2 Hydrozoanthus sils | reverse complement strand
TTCACGCATAGAGGGATGTAATTAATGCTTAATGTTTAGTTATCTTAATTGAAGAAACAACACAAGAAATTGTTCAACCGTGCCAACTGGTTTCGCGTATGATATTTACGTAAGATTTTTTTTATCTTTTTTCACGCATAGAGGGATGTAATTAATGCTTAATGTTTAGTTATCTTAATTGAAGAAACAACACAAGAAATTGTTCAAACCGTGCCAACTGGGTTTTTTCATCAATGGGAATCAAACAATTGTCAATTGTGACATACAAACATTTGAAAGTTTCCGAAAAAAATTATTTTTTTTTCTTTTTTTAATCGCTATTAATTTACGAAAAAGTTTTACCAAGGAAGGTGTCGGAGAAAGGGCTAAACCAATGTTTTTCAGAACCCAAAATCGAATAAATGGCCGGCAAACCATTTAGATGGCCAAAACTGGATCACGAACTAGCCTAAGGAGGTGGTAAATCTACAACCACAAAAACTGGAAAATTGGCAACAGAAATTTTGGCACTTCCAGAGATTGAAATTCAAGGCAAGAGGGAGTCACTCGCGTGTTTTCGCGTGAAGCTCACGTCAACGTGAAGCTAAAACCAAGAAAACAAGACAAATATACGGCAAACGCTACCCCCCCCTCCCGCCAATAATTTTTTGCTTCTGCCGCCCATGTTTTACTCTGATAAAAAAAACAAAACATGGGTTTTTGAACAATCACAGCGTATACTCTTACAAATCTGTATTATAAATCAAAAATAAAGTTGAGATTCTGGCCATCAATAGTTTACCTGAACATGGTGATAGACAGCTTGTTCGCATTCTTCTTTTTTATGTTTTTCTTCCTCCAGTGCATTTTCTATATTTTGAATTTTCTCCTCAGCCAAATCTACCTCAGACTGCAACTGATGCTCCATATCCTGAACAAATAAATAGTGAAACATTTCGTATCAATGTCTTGACTAGAATGTTTCTCAACAATGGACTCAACTGAAATCAGTTTAACTTTAACTACTGTAGAATTACGAAAATAATGGCCCCCATCATTTTCGGATTTTGAAGGCAAAAGATGCCGCTTCTTTTGGATAGGTTAAAATCGTTTGTACTTTGAAATGGTCTTAGACAAAGAGAACACTATTATTGTTCAAAATCTAAAAGACATTACTTTTTACATATTCCTACAGTGTAATACAACCAGATTAACACACAGTACACTTAACAGACAACCTTGATTGATACGCTGTACAGTATATTTTTACTTTAGGTGCACTGACAAATATATTTTTCAAAATGCCACTTACTTTTGGGTGTTCGTTACTTTCAAGGGGGAATAACATTGTCACCCACCAATAGAAACTATATCGGACCATTTAATACTTTCAGAAAGCTTAACTTAGGCTTAAGGGTTTTTAAAGACATCATTTTAGAAAGAAACATCGACGAGTGGAGACGTCCTTTAATAACGTACGATTTACTACAGGTAACCCAGAAGTAGCAGCTATTACCTGCAGGTCCCCTTTCAGTTGATCCATTCGATACTTGGTCTGGTTGAGCTCCTCTCTTATCATTTCTTTTTCTCTGCACACTTCCTCGTAGTCAGAACTGGAGATACCAGACATTTCTTCACCCTTCCCTTCCCCTATGAGGCTGCTAATGACTTTGTCCTTGGCCTAGAAGTGTGTGTACCAAACTTAAGAACTCAACTATCAGCATGATTGTGCTACATAACATTAATTTTGCCCAAAATAACTGGTGAAAATTTTGATAAAGTAGTAATAATTTGATAACCATTACTGTCATGACAACTGCTTTCCAAATACCCAACTACTTTGTCTCGACATTTCTCTCTTTTTTATGGCACCTGCCCCCCTCCCCCCTCCTGTAGGGGTAACCATCAAAAAGTCCCCAAAACACCCTAAAAAATACCAAGGGATAAAAAAAATATATCAAGGGATAAAAAAATACCTCTTGGTTTTAAGCTTACCCTGAAAACTAATTAAAAGTTGAAATTTTCCCCTGGGTAACTAGCAGGTCAGCGTTAATTAAGTCCCCTCACGTTGCGATGAACGTGATATGCAGTTAATAAAGGCGCAAGCATGATAAGACGGTCACCACAGGGATTTTGTCCAGTACACACGTTTGCTAAAACATGGGACTGCAAGCTAGCATAAAAAAGTAGCCCCCAGCAGAAGCTGATACTCATACAGCTGAGTTGAGTAATGGAACAAGTCGGGTAATTAGTGCATGCCTTCTCAAGGACACTTGTAACAGCATGATGGGGACTCAAACTTGCAACCTTGTGATAACAAGCTGAATATGCCATTGCACCACTAACAACTTTATGCACCTACCTGTAAAATTCTTTGAGCCTTGTCCTTGTAATCCTTGAGTTCTTGTCTAGCAGTCTCCAAGTTTGCTTTTGACTGTCTGACAGCTGCCATGTGTTCACTTGATTGGCCTGCCATTGTGTTAAGGCTTCAACTTTCTGTACTTACACTACAAGCACAGGGTAATGGGGCAGGGGAGCGGTTAGGACAGGGCCCTTCTGTTATACTATTAACGTGGTTCATACCAATTGATGAAAACAAAATTCCACAAGTTTTCCAGGGTAGCAAAATAATCTTTCCAGCACCCAATGCCTTTTGGCAAAAAACAAATCAATATCAACTTTAAATTGAGCAATCACAAAGTAGACAGCTGCTAGAAAAATGTAGCCTGTTATATGCACAGGTAGGTGTGGTAAGGATTCGTGCAGTGGCTGACCTACCTGAGGTACAGGGGACATTGGCCATTGAAAATTTTTTAACAGGGTTCGTACACCTTGGAATTTCAAAAATCCAGGGTTTTCCAGGGCTGTTTTTTTCCATTTTTCCAGGGCTTTTCTAGGGTTCTTTAAATCGGAATGAAAATAATAACATTCCAAATCACCTGTTTAAACAACATTTTAGTAGTTAATGCCGTAAAAATTTGTATTTGTTGAACTTAATATAATACCAACATGCAAAAATTAAGTCTAAAATCTTAATTTTTACTTGAAACAAGAAAAAAACCGCATCATTTACAGAATTTAAAAGTTTGTTAATTTAAAGTTCTATGATATTTTCCAGGCCTTAAGAAAAATTTTCCAGGGTTTCTAGGATTTCCAGGGCCCGTACAAACCCTGTTTTAAAATTTTAAGGGGGAAAGGGTGCCTTTTGGGAATATATAAGTTTCCAATTTCCAATTTTTTCTTCTTGTTTTAGTTGTTATAATACTAGTTATTTTCAATTGATAGTGCAGGCACTGGTTGACTTTTTTAATTTCTATGGGAGCTCTGGTGCAAATTCTGCATGGAAATAGCTGGAACAAAAATTAAAATAACCATAGAAAAAGGCCCTTAACAAAAACCCTGATGAAGGATATTTTTTTCCTCATTCAGTTTTTTCTGAAGGCTCTTCAATGACTCTGCCATTGCATATTGCTCCTGTTTTAGTCTGTTTTGGCTCTCCATGGCTTCTTGCTGCAAATGTGTAAGACTAATCAGACAAAACTAGTCATTTTAAAAATATATGCTAAATATTAATCTTGTGTTTTTTTTAAAAAAAATGTTTAAAAAACATTCTCCTACAAATTTTCAGCAGTGCTTACTGCTACCTTCTAAAGGCAGCAGTGCATGCTGTAAAAATTTAATTTGTGGAAAATCAAAATTTTGAAATGTCAGATTACACTGATTGCTCGATAATTTTTATTAAAACCAGTCATAACTGCTTATAATAAATGTGCAATAATTGCAAAAAAGCCATACCATGTCGTGCAAGGATATGACATTAACTCTATATCAAAAGCTGGCAATCTTCAAATCCAAACTAATTCTGCAACTGCTCGATAAGTATTAGATTTATTTCTTTGCCCACAATTTATCCATTGTCATGTAGATGTTGTGTGTGTACAGATGTGCTGAACTCTTCTGTGTTTCTATCCTGATTCTGTCCTCTTAAATTTCAGTCTACAACATTCATGATTTACCTGACAACATTGTCACAAATTTCTTGTCTTTAAAGTCCCTATAAAGCTAAATTTTTTGCTTCTTAGATTAAAACTGTTGTAATCTAAGATCTCAAAATTTGAATAATCAAAGAAAACTTCCATATCTAAGTATACTTTTTAATCAAAAAAAGATTGGAATGTAAATTTTGACCAAGCAGGTTGGGGACTAGTAACCTGAGACAAAGCAGCAGTGAGTTGTGTGGATTTTGTTTAAAAACTTTATTTCTATTTAAAAAGATAAGAAAATTTGTATTTCGAGCAACTTCAAGGAAAAAATTCATTGATTAAAGTTATAACAATGTGACTGTTGTAGCCAGAATCCAATGTTTTGAGATAAAAAAAGGTTGTCTCTGCCTTGTGCCTCCTATATACTACAACAGCATTGCACACTTCAAGCCTAAAAATGTAACAGGAACAGCGAGAAAATGTTTCATTACAGCTTTATTGCTAAAGGGTTCTACTTTTAATCTGGAAATTAAAAAATAAGCTTTTATAGGGACTTTAAATGTACCTGTGTTTTCTGGTGAGCTTCAGTCTCCAGTTTGAGTTTTCTTTCAGCATCTTCATACTTGCCCTCAAGAGTTGAGAAGGCATGGTTTTGCATTCCTGTTGAGTCTGAATGGTCTTTCAACAACCTGAGTGAGTACAAGACTTTGATAAGTTCACAAGTCATGCTGTAAAATAATACAAATTAAACCACAGGCAACCCAAGCTTGTAGATAGTCTAATATAATGATTTCAAATGTTGATACCTTCCCATACAAAGTCATCAAAATTTTGAAACTGAAAATATTGGAAGTGAAATTCACCTACGTTGAGTACACCTTGTGTGTATATTGGGCACAACTGGAGGTGCTTTCGAGGGAGATTTTGTGATGGCTCTTCCACTCATAAAGAAAAGTAAAGGCTTGAGACCTTAGCTTGATTTGAACCTTTCCCCATGCTAGGAGCGATAACTCCCAGAATAAAAACCAAACTGGCTAAAAGATTGGCTGACATGTCTATGAATAAATGCCCTAAACAACTGTTGCCACCCTAAACCAATTGGTTTGCAAAAGTCTGCTCAAAAAGTTCCCCAATAGATTTTTACCATTTCTGCATCAAAAATTAGCATGGTGTAACTTGATGATGCACCAATCAATGCAAGGTCACCAACAGTTGTTTAATGACCATGCAACTGACAAAATCCAACCCCCACCAACATTTTTTTGTGTGAGTGAAAAAACAAAAGCAACAAATTAAAGCAAACAACATTATGCACCTCAGCATTTAATGCTGGGGTTTTCAACATTAAGTTTATTTAAATCAAAACACTGCTAAAACAAATTGCACTGTATGCACCTTTGCCATTCAGTTGCAAATTTACACAAAACATCAACAAAACAATTAATTTTTGTCCAAAAGTAAACTGTCAATAATAGGCTCTTGAGAGTGTTTTTAAGTTTCATTCAAGATAAAAATGCAAATCTGGGGTGGCTTCGCTTCTATTTCTCTGCTCCTTTCACTGTTGCAGTGGCACAATTTGGTCAATTCTTACAGGGAGTTGTTAACAACAATATTTATTTACCTTCTTGATCCAAAGGTCAAGAAAAAACATCCAAGTTTGCAAGTACAATTTTACCCAAGAGTTCGATTGTCCTTTTACATGGTATTTGCTGTATTTTTTTGTATATATCATTTGGGCTATACCTTAAAACTTCAATTATTCACAAAAGTATGATTTTTGTTTTGCAAGTTCAAAATTTCATGTTCAGTTATTGCTAAAATCTTGGTTCTTGCATGGGTGGTGGAAGCAAAAAATTATTTGGCACAGTGTGGAAATTATAACAATTAATTGTTATAAATTCTGAGATTGCTATTATTAGCAAGAAATTATTAGGGGGTCCTGGCCCCTCCAATTAAATTATTGGGGGCTGATCCTCCTGGTGCCACCACCCATGTCTTGTTGAAAATTGTCATTTTCAAAATTTTGAAAAAGCGTACATACAGTACAGCCCCCCCACCCCCCCCTAAAAAAAGTATGTTTTGTACAATTGTAAAATGAATGAGAAAAAAAAAACTTTATTACCCCTAATATAATTTATTTATTTACTTACTGCTCTTTCTGCAGCTGTAGTTCATCAGTCAACACCTTCCTGGACTTCAGTTCCTGGTCCACCTCCTGTAACCTGACTCGCAACACTGCAAGCTGCGAATCTTTGGCAGTTAATGCTTCATTAAAATCATCTTCCTTTAATTGCAATTGCCGAACAATGTTTTCTGTGGCTGTCTGTTGTCCACTAATCCTCTGCATTTGACCCTCTGCTTCCTGTTTGGCTACAATTAATAATTATCATTGAATAATTATTAACTTTTTTATGTTAATTTTGAATTTTTATATGTAATTCATACCAAATAATATATACTGCTCTTGTGTAAAGAATTTGTAACTCGGCATCTCCGTTAAGTTACAATAATTCTTGTTTGAAACTGATTAAGTACATTGTATGTGATGTTGAGTTTTCCAATAATTTTAGTAGTTAATAGTTTTAATAGTTTTCGAGAAAGTTTAAATTATTTGACAGAGAACCTTTTGTAATTAAGCAATCATTATTTAATTACCAATACTTAATTTTTGTCAGTTTAAAGATATTTGTGCTAAAATGATTCAGAATAATATCACAACTTATCTTAATTGTTCTAATATAGTTTTAGCATACAGTTAAAAAACCCATTAAAAACAACTTTTAGAAGGATGGGGAGGGTGTTTTGGGTAAGATAGACTCTTAAGTTTCATTTTATATACTCAGTACCACAAATTGTAACAATTTTAAAGGTGTTATAAAAGGGGGCAATCTACAGTATTACAAACATACCCCTCTCTGCTTCCTTGGCTCGCTGAACAACAGAGACCAACTCTTCATTCAACGAGACTACCTCCTGTCTCAATAACTTGTTTTCTAGCTCCAAGTTGGAAACTCTGTCTGAAGGATGAGGATGCCCCTGTTTATCGGCCTGGGTTGGATGTGCTATTGATTGTGTTGCTGGCTCCTGAGGGGAGAAGGTTATGGGAGTAGAGCTTGTGCCACTTGCTTGCACAGTTGCCAATGAGCCTTGGACAACACTTTCTGAAATTAAGGTTACAGTTGTGGTCAAAAGTTTAAAAAGGCCTCAGGGGGAAGGAGTAGAAAGGCTCTCATCATGGACAAGACTGGGATGTTTTGCTTACACTATAAGGTTTGTATTTAACTAAGGTGGGGTAAAACAAGGGGGGGAGGTAGGGGACTCCCTTGAAAAGTGGGTAGGGGTGCTTGATAGACAGATTTGAAAACGACCCTAAAAGCTGGCTAATTACATACCCTAAAAGGTATGGCCACAAGTTTTCCAAGCTTTAGAGAAACACTGTTTGTTACATCATTGGATTGTTATACTAGTTAATAAAGAATATCCTCAAATTAGGTTCCAGCCCTTAAATTCTTATACATGAACATTAATTTATATTTTTCAAAATGAAAAATCTGATAGTAAATCATTAATCAGGGGCACTTGATATTCACTGGGGGTTTATAAAGAGCTGGGACCTGGGTAACAATGCTAAATCATTAAGGGCTGGGTCCTGGGTACCAGTTGCTGTTCATTTAGGGTTGGGTCCTGGGTACCAGTTGCTGTTCATTAAGGGTTGGGTCCTGGGTACCAGTTGCTGTTCATTAGGGATTGGGTCCAGGGTACCAGTTGCTGTTCATTAAGGGTTGGGTCCAGGGTACCAGTTGCTGTTCATTAAGGGTTGGGTCCAGGGTACCAGTTGCTGTTCATTAAGGGGTGGGTCCTGGGTACCAGCTGCTGTTCATTAAGAGTTGGGTCCTGGGTATCAGTGCTGTTCATTCACAGCTTGGTCCTGGGTACCAGTGCTTGTTTATTAAGGGTTGGGTCCTGGGTACCAGTGGCTGTTCATTGAGGGCTGGGTCCTGGGTACAAGCTGCTGTTCATTAAGGGCTGGATCCTGGGTACCATTATGGTCTGGGTCTGGGTACCATTTAAGTCTTCCTCCCCCCCCCCCCCGCTCCCTCTTTCTTGGAGGGGGGTGAGACCCTAATAACGAGGTTGGTTTGAGCTCTTATTCCTTTGACTACACTGACATAAGTGAATAAAAGTGATTTTGTGTCCACTCATTATTAGTTTTTTTTTACAATGAACAAGTCATCCTATTTCACAGAAGCTTGAATGCCTGGGAAGATGATACAAATGAAATTCTAAAATTATACCTGAAACTTCCTTCCCATCAGCAACATCTTGTGAACTCCCAAGTTTAGTTTCACTTTGAGTAACAGTTGGTTTTAGTTCTTCTGTTGACAATTTTGGTTTAACAGTCTTCTTGTCCTTGCTGATGGATGGACTACTATTCAGAAACTCGAACAACTGATCGTCATTACTTGTCCCTTTCTTGACCCGAGGGGGAGACCTTGCAGATGCGGCAAAAGACTTAGTCTTAACTGGTGCATTTGGGTGTCCTATTGTAATAATGAAACATCATTAACTGTGGATTAATATAAAAAGAGGTTGAAACGAGGATATAAATTTGCTTTCCAATGAGTTTTAAGTCCAGAATGCTTGAATCTTATAATTATAAAAAATAATCATAATAACAAACTTTATTATAAATACACTCTTAGCTGAACAGCTAAGTTATATTAATTACTGGAGGTGTACTAAAGTATGTATTATACAAGAAATTTACAAGAAATCTATATTTAAATAATTAATATTTATTTTAAATTAAATGTAGTAATACTGGGGAGCAGGGCAAGTTTTCCTTTGGCTCCTGGATGCATGGTGATCACAAAGGCAACAGCGGCAGCACCTCACACCCCAAAACAGACTGGATGGTTTAAGGGAGACCTAGTGCCTCTTTGCCCCTCCTCGATGCGCTATGGCACTGCAGCCAGCCTGCCCACACCAAGCTTCCACAATCAGCCACAAATCCCGCCCTTGTATATTTAAAATTGAAATTTTACACGTCTAATAATAATTAAACTTGGTGTTCATGCTTTTCCCCTCAAACAATCATTTAGTTTGTTCTAAGTATTGCTGCAAATTTTTTTGTGCATTTAGGCTGTATTTCATTGACTCAACTAGTTTTGATATTGTTAAAAATAATGCTTTAAATTCCTCCTAGGCTGTAGCTGGTACTTTGTTGCTTTATTAGTTTAAAAATTGGAGCAGGTGCAGTGCTGTTGAAACATTTGCTTAATGTGACCATCATGTCTTGAATTCTCCGGTGTTTTAGAGTTGGCTGTCTAATTCGGTTTTAATAGTAGGTCTGTACGTACTTATTTTTAACATTCTTATCAAACTTGTAGCCTTTTATCCATATTTTTTAAAAAAATTAGTGAGTATTATGGCAAGGGCAGCACTGACTGCTCTCACAAGATGACAGACAGACAGGGAGGGGCCTATCTGTTCTCCAAAATTCTTCACAACTAACAAAGTAGTAATTAGGAAGCAGAATTATTTATTTTATTTATCTTTTTTTTTGGGGGGGGGGGAGTAGCAGCTGCAGCAATCAGGTTCAAATCTTGCTACTCAAAAGTTTCTCAAAACCCCTAAAACTTTTCACATGCAGTGACCATTCTATAAAGTTAACAAACTCAGAAAATGCCTGCCAAGCATGAAGCATTGAGTAGAGTATGCCAAGAGAATTACATTATTTCATCAAAATCTAGCTAAAAAGCCTTTTTTAAATGGTTTATTTCATTTGCAACTATAAGAGTCTGAATGGCATTTTTACTTAACTGACGAAAACCTAGCAGTTGATCTCAAACTTAATTGCTTCTCAGCTACATGTTTTTTTTCCAGACAATGTACATCCAGGGTGAAAATGAGTTAAAACTGGGTCATTTGAAGCTAAATAAATGATCTGTTAATGGATGCAATAGTGATCAATTATTGGTCCAAAATAAGTCAGACTGTAATCTGTTACCTGACTGGTTAACTAGGACCCCCTTAATCATCCTGTGTATCAGCTTGGGATATTACCCAGAATATATTATGAACCAACTAAAAGAATGATAAAATTCTTTAAAGTATACATCAGTTGTGGGGTTTTTGTATGTTCAAAATGCCCTTATACTTCTATTGGTGATGGCAAAAAGATTTTTCTTCATGGTGTAACTTGCATTAAAGTTCTGAAAAATCACTTCTGGTTTCACTCTGAATGCACGAAGGATGGCTGGTAACTTCTCTATTGTTTTCTGGTCTGTGATGTCGAAAGCAGAGTTTGGTGGATCAGTAACAGCAGAAAATTTGTATTAAGAAGAAAACAATTCATCTATCTTAGAGGAGGAGTTTTGATGTTGATACTCATATTTTTCATGAAAATGGAACAGCCAACACACAACACAAACTCGGACTACTAAGTCTGCTTTCTGCATCACATCACAGAGTAGTTACCAGCCTTCCTTCGTGCAGTCAAAGTGAAACCAGAAGTGATTTTTCAGAAATTTAAACACAAATTACACCTTGAAGAAAAATTGTAAAAGAGTTATTTTTTTTGCCATCACCAATAGAAGGATAAGGGCATTTTGTACATACGAAAACCCCACAACTGATATATACACTTTAAACTAGTACCTGGCACCAATGTCCCTGCACTTGCAGATCCTAGCAAGTTCCCGGCATGGCTATCTGGTGTAACCTTAGTTACTGGCTGTGCAACACTTGCAGGACTACTTAGCACTGGGATGGTACTGCTATCAGAAGCCTGCCCAGACTGGTTGTCTTTCTGTAGAGCACTTTGGGCTGTCTTATCTACTTTCTCAAGCAACAACTCCGCTTTTCCTGCTAGATCACTGATCCAAGACATTCTTGAAATTTGAAAAACATATTTAATTTTTTGTATTTAATTATTTCTAATTATACAGTAAGTAGCAGCAACTAAAAATTTTATTAGAATAAGGCACTTTCACACTCATGCCCAGTACGTATATCCCACTGTTTTGGCTGGCCACACATCTTATAAATGTTATAGTTTCTAAGATATAAAATTGTTTTTGCCTATGGTTGCTCATAATGATTTGCAGTGTTTATTTCCCGTTGTTTCACCAGGGCAAGAGGATTTGATGACGTTTGTAAGAACTGTGGCCTGCCAATATAGTGGGAAATCCGCAGTG
This sequence comes from Hydrozoanthus sils, assembly GCA_027575215.2. Classification (NCBI taxonomy): domain Eukaryota; kingdom Metazoa; phylum Cnidaria; class Anthozoa; order Zoantharia; family Hydrozoanthidae; genus Hydrozoanthus; species Hydrozoanthus sils. Next base: position 5,159 of record JAOBRD020476873.1, on the reverse strand, counting down.
TGCATGAGTGTGAAAATGCCTTATACCAAGCAAGTTGCAACTGATCCAAAAAAATGACAAAACATTTACCTAAGTAAAGCCATACTGATACATTAGCATAGTTAGAAAATGATGTTATACAGAACTGGAATGGTCAAAACTATTATTAACTGATCAAAGGGTATCAAGGAACATCAAGACAAATGTAATTTAGATGGTCAGACAGGGAGGCAGATAGTGAAGCAGACAGACCAGCTGATGGACAGATGGACAGACAGACAGACAGACAGACAGACAGACAGGCAGGCAGGCAGGCAGGCCAGCAGGTAGGTAGGTAGGTAGGTAGGTAGGTAGATAGATAGATAGATAAATAGATAGGTAGATAATAGGAAGTTAGACAGGTATATAGGTTAAACAGGTAGGCAGATAAACAGGTAGGTAGTTAAATAGGTACCTGTAGGTAGGTAGATAAATAGGGTCAATAGTAGTAAGCTGGGTAGATAGGTGATAACCTAGTTCATACGTGATTTGTGGAACAAAGACGATGCAATTTCTCCAGTCCAGTCTAATATCTTCTCCAACACAGTCTCGTAATTTAGGTATAGTGTGCAATTTAATAAGGAATAATCCATCTTTTTCTTCACACTAATTATCACTTATATCTTTTGTATAACTTTATCATCCCTAATTGACCACATCATCATCTTTCACATAAATTGAAATACTGTTTGTTTTAATGCAAGTTTTATATCCCAACGTCACCAAGAGTACATCACGATTGTTTTCAGCAAATTGTTTTGGAAAATACATTTACAACACAATTATTAACAAACTTTGTATAATCTTGAAATATTTCTTACTTGCAAGGAGCCAAAATAAACAGTTAGAACAGACTGTAATTTATCCATGTTGAAAGACAAGAAAAACTTTTTGCTAGATATCCTGTAAAACAGGTAAAAGTCCATCATTTATTTAGCTACGTACTGCACATCGATGCAGAATGAAAAGAAACGTGTTATTTCTCAATTAAACCTACCTTTTCTAGTTAACCTAATCTGTTCAGTTAAAGATATTTCTTTGATGCTTCGTAAATTTGGACATTGCCGTTTATAAACACCATCTCTAGTTTCGATTTGTTTTGAACGAGTCTGAAAACCAAAAACGGAGGTAAATATTCGCCATTTTGTTTTCATCAGACGTGTCATGACTCATCTACGCATGCTCCTCTGTAATTTGGTATTCTAGTACCCAGGCCCTGAAGATATTTTTCGTGTAAACACGCGGGATTGTTGGGAGAACACGAGGAAAGGATCCAACTCGTGATCCAAACCTTTTTTCGTGTTCTCCCAACAATCCCAATTGTTTCCAAGTGTATATATGGGAACAGAAAATATGTAAAGCTTTTATAAAATAATAACAACTGATGATGTCATTCACGATTTCTATTCAGGTTCCTCGGCCAATCATATCAGAGAGCATGTTTTACTGAATTTATTTTATAAATAATGTTTGACTTGCTCCTTTTCTTTACAGGTAACTCACTACTTGTGTAGGCAAGTTATAAGAGAATGTATGGGACACTTGGGACACTGTCAATTGAGTCGATTTATAGAAATTATAAATATTATGTGAAATAAAATCTACTTAAAATCACTTACTGTGTGTCTTGTCTTGCTGTAGTTCTTGACAAAATCTAGAAGTATTTCAAGATTTTGTGAGCTTTTCCCCCTTCCAGCACAGGAGAGCATAAAACATGCTCTCTGTGGCAAACTTTGTGATAATTTTCCAGTAGGTAAAAACCATTGACTGTGTCTCGGGTTTTCAATGATCTGCTCTTGAATTCTCAAATTTGTTTGCCTCAGTTTTCACCAGGCAATGAAGGCACGAAGAACAAGTTGTATTTCTTAAATAACATTTAACTACAATTAATTTGACTTCCAACATTAAAATTTTGCTATCCAAAGCCCATGAAGCTATGGCGAATATTCCGCAAAATTTAAGAGAGCACTCACAAAATTAAAGGGTCTGGTGAAAAAATGGTGTAAATGACTTTTAATGAAATGCCAAGTTCTCCCAATGGTTCTAGAGAGATAATAAAAGCCTGTAGGGAGATCTGAGAACTTCATCAAAAGTCATTTACATTGTTTTTACACTAGACTCTCAATTTGAAATTTGCCAGCCCTGATCTGAAACCCAGGCCCAACAACTTCATGTTTACTACCAAACTCTCAAAATAACAGCAACAAAATGGCTCACCATTTCACATTTTAGCAGACTGTTCAATTAAATAAGCATCCTATTCAGGCAACAAAAGTGACTTAGTTTGGCAGGTTTTATCAAATTTGAACAAAAATGTGCATTTTTCTTGCAGATAAGTTTAAGTTCAAATCAGACCTACCAAGGGTTTATTCAAGTATCAGATCACATATACACACATAATGTCTCATGGTAAGCCCAGTTGATAAAACGTCAGTCTGTCGTGCGGGAGGCCCGGGTTCGATTCCCAGTGCCGGACCTTCACTCAGGGTCTTAAAATAACTGAGGAGAAGGTGCTGCCTTTGCTCTAACATCTGCAAATGGTTAGACCTTCACGTCTTCTCGAATAAGAAATTAAATTGAAGGCACACAGAGTCCAATGATTGGGTTGTAAAACCTGTTGGGTTTTCCGACTACCCATGAGTAGTGAAGCTAAATAAACAAATGTGATTAAAAAATAACCACTTTCTACTTTTTATCTCCACAATTAACTCAACATTCACCATGTACCAAGTGACTGGCAGTTACTATCAAAAAATTATGGGCACAGCCAGATCACGCTTGGGCAGTAACTGTCCATTACCTTATGGCTTGGACTAGTTACTGTTCACACAAAAAAGGCCATTGTAAATGGCCTAAAGCCTGGTTCATACTTGTGAGATAAGCACAAGCACATGCACAAGCATAAGGAACCTATTTTCACACACAAGAAACAAGCACATGAAAATAAAAAATATGCATGTGCAAAGCTGACTGGTGTCAACATGATTATGCTTGTTTCACGGATGTTCACATAGGCAAAACAAACGACACAAGCATAAGTATAAGCACAAGAGAAAGAAAATGTTTCTTTTTCTTGTGCTTGATCATGTGCTTATTTCATGCATGTTCACATTTGGTTTTCCTGTGCTTGTGCTTGCGCTTATGCTTGTGCTTATCTCACAAGTGTGAACCAGGCTTAAGGCAGCAGTTATCTCATGGCCTAGTTATAATTATACTCTTGATTAGCTGCAATATATTCAACAAGCACCTCAGTATAACGAATTACTCTTTTTGTCCCATTTACAAGAGAATATATGGAGAAATACCTTGAATACATTAGGAGAATAAAAAATGGTTGAGACGCAAGGGGGGCACAAGAAAATTTCTTTATGGTTATTTTCTTAAAGGGATAAAATGGCATTCCACATATTTATATATATACAATTTAAAAAATGGCTATGGCATAGAGGGCACTCAAAAAGAAGAGAGAAAAGTTCAATGTCTTTGCCTCATTTTCTCTCAACACTTAATTGTGGATGCCCTCTTACATCATAACCATTTAACTAGAATTTGTATATAAACATGCAATTTTATTCCCTTAATAATGAACAATTTTTTACCATCCCAATGAACTTCTTATTTCTAGGTTTCACTTTATTGGTTAGTTCCAGAAAATATCCATACTTCCATCGCAAATTTTGATGAGTGATCACTGCAAGGAGTACAAAGTTTGATGAGCATTTACCTACAGTTTGACCTCTATTAAGCAGCTAACCTCCTCTAGACATCTAAAGTCCTGAATTTTACATCAGTAAATTTCTGTATTTGATACCTCTATTAAGTGGCAAACCTCCAGTAAGCAACAATTTTTCAAAGTCTCTAGGGTGACCACTTTAATAATAGAGGTTGGACTGTACTCTCACTCCAGTAACACCTTGATCAAAACCAAGACACACTGAAAGTGTCAGAGTTGAAGCAGTTGTGAACTTCTTCAAAAAATTACCACATCCGGGCAACAGGAATTTGCTATAGCTAACCGCGGTCTCTTTCTTGCCACACGTACAAGATTTACAACGTTTTGCACCCGGTCTGCAGTTTGAGATTTTTTTCCTGGATTTGCAAACTTGAACAGGCCTCAAAGGGCTTTCAAGTATCAAAATCGACTTTTCCTACATCTCAAACTTAGTAAAAACCTTAGTAACCCGCAAAGAAGAAATAGATTTTCAGTGGAAAGTCGATGTTTCTCAGTATACCACACACCAGCCAACCTGTGCCGGATATTTTGGTCAAAATACCAGACTTTTCAAGAGTTTTTCTGTCCATTATTTTCCTTTTTGTTCACATATTGTTGCAGTAACTCACGATAAACCACCGGTCATAACAACAGACTTAAACAGTGTTTCAGGTTGCCGTAGAAAGTGCATTACCAGTCACATATAGGCACAAAGATCTCATCCATTAGGCGGTAAGCCTTGTCGTCTTCTTTCGGCTCTCCATTCATTCCAAGCCTTTTTACATTCCTTGTAAGCGTCAAAATACTCTTGGCATTTACTTTTGTCATAGTTATTTCTGTCTAAACACTTCATCGATGCCCGCGACTGTTCTAAGCAAGGGTTCGTTTTGCGATTCGTCCACCTTTGCTGTCTTTCACCGTCCGCCATGTTAGGGCAAGCAGCACGTGACTACAAAATGCACCCTTCAGGGAGGGGGAGAGGCATAAAACGCCGGGCAACCAAACAGGTAAATAAAAAGACAAGTATACAAGTCAACAACAACAATATGCTGCTCGTTCGTTCCTGACTAACGACTCATGAAAGACATGTTAGTTTAAACGACAAAAATAAAGATCGCTTACCGCAGTTGTCGCTATTTTAGAATAAAATGGCCCCCAAACCTCGTGCCGACACATACAAGCGACAATTAACTGCGGTAAGCGATTCTTATTTTTGTTGTTTAAACTAACATGTTTTGATTTTACACGAAGGGCGAATATTTTCCCTTACAAAGTCATATATATTCTGTACCTCCCATACAAAGTCTTACAAATCTGTTCTCAATGACAAACTCAAAGCCTGTGTTGACAGTGGTGACAAGCCTTTGGAGTTCTTACGACTACAGGAACGATAAACAGAAAATTTTCTCAATCTTTTTTTTATCTTTAT
>JAOBRD020476765.1:7138-17704 GCA_027575215.2 Hydrozoanthus sils | reverse complement strand
CCGTAGAAGTTGTTTGCGGCGGAGAAATGGCCACTCTCTCGGCCGCCATGTGCTGTGAAAGTTGGATTGAAGATATAGCTGACCTTGTTGTTGCACGACCACTGGCCTGCTTACGGGTCCTGTTAAACTGTCGGAAATTTCCTCTTTTAGAAGAACTGCACTGGTTTGTGGATGAGGAACTTTAGGTGGCAGGAAAGCACGCAACAAATCTGACTCTGACATTCGCAGCCTGCTGTTGTCGTAAAAACGGCCTCTCGTCGTAGAATCTTATTCAGTTATTGATTTTCAGTCGTTTCTGCAGACTATTTGAAGCTTCTAGTTGACAAAACAGTCCCAGACAAAACGAAGGCAGCAACGAAATATGATTTAAAAATTTAAAAGGTTAGACAAAAAACAATTTATTTGTCTTTGAAGCATCAATTACACATTTACTAGACAGACTGCCGAGTTCTTCTGCATGCGGAAGCTGTTTACATTAGTCAACATTGTTTGAAGAAATTTATAATTGAAACTTTATTTATTACAAATTATTGTGGTTCTGTTGTTTGTTCTATGGAGATTTCAACTAAAACTATTAGAATACTCGCTCTTCAATTATATCGGCTGAACATATTTGAAGCAACGATTTAACATATAACATTTCACTCAACATATTGACGAGCACATCTACACGCGAAAACTGCAGTTTGTATCAAAATTAACTGTTTAAAGAAATTAAAACTGTGAAACCTCGACAAATCTTGAGTTTTCTACCATTGTTTTGATCTTTTTCGGGCGAGAAAAATTATAAACACGGCTCTGGTTTTAACTTTCGCGGCTGTTTTTCATATATGGTCAAAAGCAGATATATGAGATATTATACAGTGAGTAGGGAACCAATCAAATCGCTTAAAATTCAATATCCAGTTGTTTGTTTATAATAAAGTGAATTATAACCCACCCAATAATTTTTCTACAATCTCATTGGATCCATCCAACTTCAGTTAGTGTGGAGAAGAGAGAAATTTTCATCGCTGCAGTTGTAAAAAAAGTTCTTTTGAAGAAAAAATTATTGGGAGGGTTATAAAATGAATAAACCCCTTTTTGGCTTACTGGTATATCGGAGGATATAATGTCCTTGACTGATAGAATATCCTTAAAATTTCTCATTTGCCCTCGAAGCTTCGCTTCTCGACCAGCTGGACATGTTCATTTTTCGGACAATTAATCTACTAACCGTGGACATTATCCTCCGATATACCAGCCGCCGAAAGGAGTTTATTTACTAAATATCCAAAAAGTTGAGACATTTAATTATAGGTTTCATTTTATATATTTTGATGAAGCAAAAATGACAAAAATAACTAAAAAAGTAAAACGAGACACACTTACACTGACACTTTTCGAAGTACCCGGATGTCGTTTTACACCAATAGTCATTGGTGTTAAAACTGTTGCAGGTTTCATATGTCTTGTTCTTGTAAGTAAACGGAAAAACGCAGCATTTATCGCTTAAGGTTGTCCTTACTTTACAGGATTCCAGGGAGGGATCTAGAGACCAAAAACCAAGCATAAAGGCGCAGTCAGCGTTATTCTTACATAAAAAAGTGAATGACGAGTTAAATTTTTTTTTTTTTTTGGGGGGGGGCTACAGTTACAACAATTCATACAGTAAGTTTGCCTAAAATCTAGAAAAATGGAGCATGCGCAAATTGCTATACCTTTTTACCCAACTCAAAGACAAAAAATATACTATTGTACTTACAGAACAGCTGTAACATCTCGACGTTGCTGACCTCTCTTCTAACAAGAACAAGATCTCTCAAATAACCACGGTAACGCTCATTCGTGTCCTTTTTGTACCCAATTTCATAGCGAGGGTGGTTTGTCGGGTTGGCGTTTATATCAGGAACAGTAGCAAAAAAGTGTCTGGTTACCCTGTTGTTTATGTACAGAACCACCAGTTTCCATCGACGGGTCCAAGATGCTGCTATGTGTGTCCAGGACCCAACAGGAACATATCTACAATAAAATTGAATTGCGTTTGTAAAATATCTACATAAAAACGAGCCAGTTTGATGGTCGCGGTCTGCGTGCGAGTTCGAGTTACTGTTATTTCTGCTATGTGTGTCCAGGACTCAACAGGAACATATCTTCAACAAAACTGAATTGCGTTTGTAAAATATTTACATAAAAACGAGCCAGTCTGATGGTTGCGGTCTGCGTGCAATTTCGAGTTATTGGCGTTTACATTTTTATTACAGTTTTCTTATCCCTTTTTTCCCTTTAAATATTTAATTAATTTTACATAGAAAGCTCATGTATACAGAGGTATGGCAAGATGTTTTACAAGTCGTGTAGTATACACCATTTTTCTAATGCAAATTGTTACTCCTTCTATTTCCTTGTGGGGGCAAAAAGTTGAACTAACGAGGTAAAAGGTGGCAGAGCAACGTAGGTTTGCCCTACAAAGGAACGAGAAAAATAAAAATTTGCATTATATCAAATAGGGACTTGTTTGGTTTGATGCCCGAATCATTCGAGCTGCTTTTGAAACAACTGCGGCAAATAAAGTCTGTCTTCTCCTTTTAATTTTTTTTATAAGAAAAGATAACACTTATTACATTTCAATTGAAGTGGATAGTGGCAGAATATCTAGTGAGCGCAGAAGGCGCGAGGGCATACTCTTTAAGCCATCATCAACCGAAAATGAAACAGGAAAAGTGTGTGGTACAACGAAATTGAAACAGAATAACTGTTTTAGTATATACCAAAGAGGAAACTGATCTAGGAATTTTCCTTTAAGAAAAAAGAAAGTTTCGTAAGAAAAAAAAGTACTTTTTATTACTTGGATCAATGAGCATGACGAAACTCTCGCATGAACAGCCTCACATACAGCAAACGTGGTTTTGACAGCTATCAACAGCTTATCAACAACAAAATGTCGTGAATTACGTATCTACTGCTTTGGAGGTAGATATTGTATCGCATCTACTATTTCTAAACCAATCAAATCACGCGTAGCCGAGCTGGTATATACTATCTATACTTAATGTTTTCAAGTGATGACGTCACTTCATATACAGGCAAATTTTTCAGTCTTTGAAATTTCTGCTGCCACTTCAATGAAACGAACAATGACAACAAGAATTAATAATCACTCTAAAAAAACATCGAGATACATCGTCAGTCCAAGTTTGGTCTAAATTCATCCAAATGTTATGGATTTGCAACAGATTTAAAAATATTAAAAATTTGACTGTACATGCAATGACATCGTGCAACTATTCTTTTATGCAGTTGAATTATCAAACCGTTTCTAAAAGCCAAAGAAGAAGAACGAAAATTTGCTAAAAAATAGGAGGATAATACGTACCCACCAGGAATCCAAAATATATCTTTGTTTCCCGGATAAGAGCGCATGTTCAGATATAGTTGCCTATTCCATATATAGAATCGGAACTGGAATGGAAATGTCCAGTCAGAGTACACGTGGCTCATAGGTTTTGGCGGATCGATCAACATCACCCAACAGGACATGTAGAAACTTGTATTGTGAATATCCACTGCTGGTGTGTCAGCGGAAGCACTCTCTCCGTTTAAGTACAAAGCTGTGACATTATTGATCTTACGGTACGTTGCATCGCCGTTAAGCTTGATTCTGGGTAATGAGAATTGCTGTTAAAGATAAACTCCATTCGAAACTTGTATTCTGAATTTACTGGCCCAATGCCAACATTTGGCCAAAAATGAACACCTCTCGAAAGTAAAACTATCATAAGAAGCAAGTATAGCTGGGTACAAAACGGATAAAGATATATTACGGCAATTAACTTCAATTATGCGTGATTAGAAGCTTGGGTTTTTCCGAGTTCTGTCTCACGATTTCATATTTCTTATTTAACGGTAATTGACAAATACTCAAAACATGGCGACTGGTACATTTACCCATAATTCTAAGCGCATAAACGTCTAAAAATTCCCAAAAAAATCTATAAACCTCAAATTTTACACGGACAATTTTGTTAGTACAAGGAAGAGTTTTACTAGCTGTCACCTTCCCTGACCTTCTTTTAGAGGTGTAAGTTTGCAATGAATTGTTGTAAAATCTAAAGCGGCTATCTTTTTCGGAATCATCAATTGCCCTTTATTACAAGGCTGAGCATTTTTGTAAGCTCTTATAGGTCAATTTGAGGTCTGTCCACAGGCTTTTGGATAATTTTTTGTCTAAATAAACAATAAATTTAAACAAAGCAGTGTTTAAACATCTATTGATAACAGTGTACCAAAATCAGCGACAAAAGCCTTCAAAACCACGGGATTGCCAGTTCGACCAAAATCAAGTCATCATAACAGCAAATTGCTTATGATTTTTTTTATAACAGAATGATACATTTTAAAAAGGTTTACACGATTACAAGATTTTATTTTCGTTTTAAGGAAAACACATTCTCAATCGCTTCCCTTGTTTCTAAAATATGGTTCTTACTTATTACCAATAAACTTGTCTGTTCGCTTTATCTTGTAATATCCTCTTTTTCATGGTGCACCCAGAAGTAGTTGATGCGAAGTAGAAGCCAGGATGTATCTACCCAATCGGAAATTTTTAATAAATTGAAAGATTGAAGAGAAGCATGAAGCAAACAAAGTAATGCAATATTCTAAAGTATACCTTTTCGACGAGTCGGTACCATCAAGTCTCCAGTAATATGCATCACGGGGAAACACTGCTATCTCATCCGGTTTTGTTGCTATAAAGATTAAAATACGTTGAAAAAAAACTCTTACTTTTCTTTACACAACTATCTGAATGTTATTAACAGCATGGTTTTGTTGTTCAGTCTAACGTTGTAGTTGCTTTATAAACCGTTTTTGTCGAGTTTAAGTATTTCCTCATAGGTTCTTGGTTTCAGTCTTTCTAAGTTTTCTATTTTTTACGTTTTTATAAACGTTCAAAACTCTATATAGCAAGAATTATCCACACCTTATCTACTCTGTTACTTCCCTCTTCCCATGCACGGACATATCAACAAAGGCACGGGGTAGAAGGTTTTGTGGAAAAAAAATTTTGTACGCGCCAACGAGTGAGTGAGTCATATGTTTCGATCAACTATCGAAAAAGCTGCCAACAAGAAATAAGCTCAGTATAAACAATACTGAAAGCGTTGTGCTTGTAGGATGTGGCTGGTGATCCGTTGCTAACTCTCAGGCTTAACCTATTTTAGGACCGAGAACAGGCTTTTTAAAGTCTGATAATTAAGGATTTAAAATCCCTCTGATACTATATCCCACAAGCGAACCGTATGAACTCAGTATTGTTTATGTGAGCCTATTTGTTGGTTTTGCCATGTTCACGAGACCGAAACAGCTGTCCACGGCTGCTATTTAGGGTCTATTATAGGCATTAGTTATAACCCGTGAGACAAAAGCGTCATTTTACTAGCTGTTTCCATTTCGCTGAGGCGACAACCTGTATACATTTCCCGACAGTTCTTTGCAACCGTAAATCAAGAATCGCGCGCATACAAAACGCAAGATGATCTTATTATATCCGTTTTTATATACAAAGTGTTGTAAGCACTTGAACGAGATTCGGTTAGGTAATAATTATTAATTAAAAGGGTGTTATTCTAGAGCATACGGTCGGCATCTTCTTCGGCGTATATAAGAAGGTAAAGTAATAAAGGTTAAATGGTGCATTTATATAGCGCCTTTTCGATGTGAATATGTCCAAAGCGCTTTACATAAAACAGTTTACCCCCTGCTGACTGGAAGCATATATAGGTGCAAACAACAGCTGCTTCAAAGCGGTCCATGTACGCTGGTACTAGTTTTACCGACTCCGGAAGGATAGAAAGCTGAATGGCCACCTAAGTATTCAACCTTCGACCCGCCCGGGGATCGAACGGGGGACCTCAGGATTGGGAGGCAGAGATAGTACCAATTCAACTCCTCCGCTATAGTAAAGAGTAATACAGCTGTTAATTTACCTTGCCACGGTATTACTTGACATTTCTCCCGAGAAAACGAAATGTCGTCAATTGCTATACTTGGTTTTGCCTTCATTCTTTTTCCTTCAATTATTACCTGATATTTAAAAAGAATGATAAACACAAAATGAAGTATACACGTCTCACAGGTTGAAAAGTTAAAGAAAAGACAATAAACAAGGGATAGGGGTGGGGCTGTTGTCTGCTTTTGTAACTTTTTTTCTTTCTCCCTTGCAATAAATAATCACCGTTAAAAAATTCAAGCAAATTTCAAGTAACCGTGCAGTTAGTTTTTTGAAATGTGTGCATGCTTCTACTTCATAATAAGAGAAAAGGATGACTAGTGTAGCTTTAAAGATGGCTTGTCTTTGTTCTCGTCTTTACGAACTCTTTATAAATATTGCGGAAAGGTCAGAAGTTGAAGACGTTTTATATCGAGGTCTAGGACTGTATACCTGGAAAGATGTGTTGAAGTTAACGGAGATCTGAGCAAAGACCCATTCTCTGTCTTTGTACCACGCTTCCCAAACGTGTGTCCGGTTAGTAGAACCTTTTTGAACGGGTCTCCAGTACACATGAAGTTCAGGGAAACCTGTACCATGTACAAAGTACCAGAACGTCAAGCATTTCCATCCGTCTCGTGCAGTTAGTACAGGACTGACCAGAAGATGTGGCGGGTCTTGTGGTAAGTCAAAGTTTAGAAACATATACCCCGCTGCAAAACGAGGGAATGTTTGTTAACTTTCTTTCCACATGATTTTTGTTGTAGTGTCGGTTTCTGTATGACCACTGGCTAAAAATAATTTCAAAGTCAAGAAAGATAGCAATAAAAGCAACTGGATAATTACCAAATTAGTTTCCTTATTCGTAAAGTATTACCTTTACAGTATTACCCTTGTTTTAAACAAGATACAAGAAAATAATATGTCGCTAACAAAGAAATACTCCTTCCCTTTTAAAGTTATCACTTACACTCAGGTCCTGTCCGATCGAAATTTGGAAATCTGTTTATCTTCTTCATTGTAACTTCCCAGTTTTTACTTATTGTCCAGGCACACCTGCTTGTTTTGAAATAGCAGTTTGGATTATCTGTGGATGAAATATTGTAGTTATAATGACAAAAACACTAGACAAAACAACGTAGAAGGCTTGATCTGCTGCATAAGCTAAAAACGTGACCTAGAACATGTACAGCAACTCTCTTGGTTAACTGTCAACAAAATATGAAAAGTTTAAAAGTAAACTCAAAAATAACGTTTTTCTTACATTCATTAAAAAAATTTCTGATAAGAAGTCAGTTGTTAACCTGTAGGTTCCTTTCTTTTGTTTCAAGTGTACTCAATTCATCTCTAGAAGCCTCTGCTCCTTTTTCAGAGTACCTTGTTATTTCTCTAGAGTAGTTTGTTTCTTTCCAGAGTCCTCTCTTCTTTTACAGTGTCCTCTGTTATTTTCAGAGTACAATTTTTCTTTTTAAGATTCCCCGTTCCGTTTTAGAGTCCTCGGTTGTGTTCTAAAGTCCTCTGTTGTGTTCCAGAGCCCTTTGTTCTGTTTCAGAGCCCTCTGTTATGTTCCAGAATCATCTGTTCTGCTCCAGAGTCCTCCGTTCCGTTCCAGAGTCCTCTATTCTGTTCCAAGGTTCTCTGTTCAATTCCAGAGTCCTTTTTCAGATTCTTCTGTGTCATTCCAAATTCTTCTATGTCATTCCAGAGTCCTCTGTACATGTGTCTTTCCAGAACCCTATGTTTCATCACAAAGTCATCTTTCTATTCCAGATTCCTCTGTTCTCTATTCCTTTCTCAGAGATTATTCTTTCGTTGTTCTTTATTCAATATACTGTATAGCAGTGTTTTATCAGTAAAGTGAATTAGCACAACAAAATGTCGATTTCAGAAACAAAAAATAGACAAAGGGTATGCTAGGAACACAGCATTTATTTCAGTGTCTTCCGTCTTATTGGGAAATTGTGATAGCACCCAGTAGTATCCCACGAATATTTACCTTTCCTTGCAACTTTGTGACATGTGCCATCTACGAAACTCAGGTCGTCAATGGCAATGTCTCCTTCAGCTCCACGTCCAGTCACACCTTCGAGCTCAATCTGTTAAGGTATAACTCGAGTTTTACAAAGTAAAATCATCTGAAAATGGGGTCATAATAACATAAAAAATGATACGATGTTTTGCTATACACTAAATATATACATCTATTATTTAGGACTATCAACTTTTAAAACTCATTTTATTTAAGACAGTGCTTTCTCGGATTTCGCATGTAATAACAAAAAAAATTCAAAACAAGCTTCAGGCGGTTGGATACAAAGCAAACAATGAACACATGTTACAAAACAACACATTGAGCATAGTTCAACAACATGTTTGTTTGCCCTTCTAATCGAGGAAGTAAGAAAACCTTACCGTTTTTTAGCACTGATTTTGTTCTTAATTTGTATTTACCTGGTACGGAAGGTTCACAGGACTTACAGCTACTTGACCAAACCTCCAAATATTTCCTTGATCTCCAGTTAAACTCCAAACTGTAGAAGTTGTTTCATTGGTCATTTGATTGACACGAAGACTTCCAACGTCTTTTCCATACATATGGTACCAAAATTGGACACAAACGGTGTCTTCTGGTTTAAATGTCTCACTTACTAACAATGCACTTTCGCCTTGTTTTTGGTTGGAAGCCTCAATGTAAACAAACTTGCCTGTGGCGTAAACCGAAAGAAAATCTGTCATTAAAGAATGTTGGAGATTCTTTTGAAGCTCTCTCATAATTTTTGAAAAGTTTTAGTTGTTAGCCCTTACTGTTGGATTCCACCATTATGTTGTTTCAGGATTTTTATACTATCTGCGTATTTCTGTTTAACACAAAGAAAACTACTTGAAAACTACTTGCAACCGTTGTATAGCTCATAATGATGCCTAAAGGTTTAATTGTTTCATTTGATTCATCGTTTCTTATACACAATGATACGGTTTATGCTAAATAGAGATATCAATAGTTATTTTATCGCAAATGTATCGGCTAACCTGATGGCGTCAATGAGCTATGATCAAATGAAGGACCAGTGTTTTCTGTGGGTGTATCACCAGACCATGCCCTCCAGTTAAAGTGAGCTTTGTTGCTTTGCCTCATGTTACACAAGCCGCTTTCAAAATCACAATTGCCTTCAAAAATAGAAATAAAGTAGTGATTACAAAGAAGTCGAATAGGCGGATTACAGTATGACGTCATTGTTAACATTTGCCTCATTAGCATATTTAAAGTTTAATATAGAGTCAAAAAGAATCAAAAATTCGATAGAGTATCGCAAAGTGAATTATCGTTGAAAGTTTTAGCTCGATACACATAATACAAGGCCTCCAAAGTTGTTAGGTTACAACGGTTGAATGGCTGGGTAGCAAGAGTTGCCTCAAGTCCACACAATTACTGTAAATTTTGGAGCTTAACAGGCTCATTTCTCCGAAAATATCCAATGTATCAAGCTAAAACTTTGACTGATTAGTACTAAATGCGCTACTATCGAATGTTTCTTTTATTTTGTGTGAATGTGGAAGTTTGATTTATGCTTTTATTCTGTAAAGAACGAAATGCGCCTCTAAGAACAGAGTCTTGGGCTGAGTACGAGTGAGTCCAGATGTATCAATAAACAAGGAAATGACAATTAATAGATATCGCAAACAAGTTTTAAGACACGGTTTTAAGTATTCGTGACCTTCTTTCAAGATTCAGTGTTTACTGCAAGCTAGTTTTAACGTTTTATCTGCAAAGAGAGTAACTAATATTAAATATTCTTTATCAAATCATGGTCGACAATACTTTGCTTTTCTTGAGTTTTACTCACTCCCTCAAGACGCCAAAGACAAAAGACAAGACGGATTTGCTGTTGTTCTAACAAAAGAAATTAACAAAATTCTCTTGTTCGAGAGCACCAACATGGCCGCTATGCATGACGTCAGATAAAACCCGGTAAATGATAGCAAATAATCTACTGATGCTCTCACAGTTACTGTCCACACAAATAGAAGTGCCACTAATCTCGAGGAGAGAGCCTGGGCTATAATATTAATATAGCAAATAAATACGTTTCTGTTTGGCTATCAACGGATGAATCTTACGTCACAAAACATCATGGTTAATAAAAAGCCACTTTCTTAGCGTTGACTTGTTTTGCTCATTCAGTGTGAGCAGCAACTCGCTTTCATTTTAAAACTAGGAGTAAGACTGACAAAACTACTCTGTCTTTGGAAAAAAAAAATATGTGAGTGGGTAAACTAAAATATTCGCATTTTATTCTAAATCTCTCGTACCTCTTCTTGCTTTACACGAAATAGAGGAAGTTATGTTTTCTTGCTTGGAGCAGCCCAGATTGTTTAATGAACATTTTGTAGACCCTGCCATTTAGAAGGTTATGGTTAATTTATTCGTCGCAACAAAACCTACAACTTAAAATATTTGAGAGAAGTTATTTCTAAGTAGTAAACTAGTATATATAGTATATATAGTAGCTACAAGAACCAACATTATATTGTGTCTAATAAGCGTTGTCCATTAATTTCGTTACTACCACTGAAATCTACCTCTTCGGAACTTG
>JAOBRD020476662.1:0-17704 GCA_027575215.2 Hydrozoanthus sils | reverse complement strand
ATGGAATGGCAAGAGATGAAATCTTTAGTTTCTACAACGAAAGAAGAGGGTTACAATCAATTGATCTACACGAACTCTTCGTTGCTGATGAATCAAAGCTGAACGACTTTTACAACCAACTGTTGAAACGAAGGAGCGAAGAAGATGCACTGAAGGTACTTGTTAAAACCAGTGTACAACTATCCCCTCTAGGAAGTGTATAGTGGTAGATTTATATTTTTGATAAATATCTTGAACATTGTGTTTCTAACGTTATGACTGGTTGGCTCAAACTAGAACAGTCATTTTTTGACTGGGTTGTTCCTTGTTTCAGCAAGAGCAATAGTGACATCTAGATCCAACGACAGATGCTAGACGTTGCGTTACAATCTTTTCTGCTAGTTTGTATACGCGGGTAACTGTAAGTGAACAATGTTCCTTCTGGCCTTTGAAACTTAATTTTTCTAGAGGGTTTACTTGCAGGTTAAGAAATGAATTCAGAACGCCAACCACTATTCATTGATTTAGTACATAAAATATTTTCTCTGGCAATTCCAAATCTTTTAATTCCATTGATGGATAATTACCTTTGATATGAATCTATATGTACTTCTAACTACCTTGTAGATTGTTGCCAGTGCTCGAGAAAGTCAGGATGAGGCAATCGAGAAGCTTCGGGAGCGCCTGCAGCAGTTGAAAGGGTCAAACGATACACGACAATGGTTGGAGGTAATTGTCGGTGCGGGACACCACTCACGAGGGAAAGAAAAGATCAAACCAAAGGTATATTTTAGACAAATTTGACGTCGGTTTCCTTTTTTCTTTTTTTTCAGTGCTCCTTTTCTAATTCAGTTCTAGTGTACTACACTCTACTGGTATTCGAACTATCCACTCCAGGAATTTAGCGCTTTTTGCAACTTTAATTCCAGGTGACGGAATTTTTAAGGGAAGAGAAAAGAAAAGGAAATATACCTAAGGCAGAGCAGGTGAACGAAGGCTCACTCGTGATCACGTTTGAACCTTACAGTGGTCCTGAGCCTTGCTTCGGATTCTACTACTGCAAGAAGTGTAAAAAGTCCTGGTGCAGCAAGAGCAGCTGGTTTGGGAAGTACCAGGTAGGGCTGTCGATGGTGATTTACTGTATGTAGCCTAGGATGTCTTTGTGTGATGGCTTGATGGGAAAG
The DNA here is from genome assembly GCA_027575215.2 of Hydrozoanthus sils. Taxonomy (NCBI): domain Eukaryota; kingdom Metazoa; phylum Cnidaria; class Anthozoa; order Zoantharia; family Hydrozoanthidae; genus Hydrozoanthus; species Hydrozoanthus sils. The sequence continues at coordinate 16,541 of JAOBRD020476662.1, read as the reverse complement.
TACAAGGTAGGGCTGTCGATGGTGATTTTACTGTATGTAGCCTAGAATGTCTTTGTGTGGTGAATTGAATTTTTAGGTAGGGCTGTCGATGGTGATTTACTGGATGTAGCCTTGGATGTATTTGTGTGGTGGTTTCATGGAAAGTACCAGGTAGGGCTGTCGATGGTGATTTACTGTATGTAGCCTTGAATGTCTTTGTGTGGTGGTTTGATGGAAAGTACCAGGTAGGGCTGTCGATGGTGATTTACTGTATGTAGCCTTGGATGTCTTTGTGTGGTGGTTTGATGGAAAGTACCAGGTAGGGCTGTCGATGGTGATTTACTGGATGTAGCCTTGGATGTCTTTGTGTGGTGGTTTGATGGAAAGTACCAGGTAGGGCTCTCGATGGTGATTTACTGTATGTAGCCTTGAATGTCTTTGTGTGGTGGTTTGATGGAAAGTACCAGGTAGACTATCGTCATGGAATTTCTACTATACGTAGTCTAAGATATCTTTGTGCAGTGAGTTTGTGAGACTGTAACAGTTATCCCCGGAATTTGAAGTAGGTACTTCAGTTAGTCACCGACACAGAGGGGGTTGATTGTTCTAGTCTTAACCAATGGGTTTCTTCCTCGTTTATTTTTATATTCCGAAACAGAAGCAAAACGAAACTCAGTTTTTTCTCTTTTAGCGAATGATTAACCGACGATGAATAGTGTTCGGTATTATCTTATTAGTGTGTCAATCACCACTTTGGTTAATATTATAATGAGGCACCCTTGAGTAGTAGCTTTTGAATGCAACACGTATGATTATTGTTTTCGGAACTATATCAAAAATAGTATAGCATACATCCATACATACTTAAACACACACATATAAACAAACATATATACAAACATGCATACATATATACATGCAAACACTAATACGTACATATGCTTACATACTATCATACATACCTACATTCATGTGTGTATGTTTGCACGCTTTGGTTGGTTACTTTGAGGTCCATAGCCTACCATGATACAGTTTTGTCCCAATTCCTATTTAACTTACGTTTAATTCTTCTGCAGTGCTGCTACAGATGTCACACGAATGGCAAAATATCTAAGTGCTATCCCATGAAGCAAAGCGAAAGCAGAGAGGAAAGCTACAACAGAGCCAATACAAATCGCTCTTCTTCCGAACCGCCCGCTGACCGCCATTACCAAGAGCTTTGTGAAATGTGTCAAGAATTCGGGGAGTACTGTGGTGGTTGAATGAACTCTTAACTCAAAGCCTAAACAATTTCTATTCAGTTTTTTTACGTATTTAGCATTTTCAAAACTGTTCGGATGGGCTACTTCAATTTTTCTTCGTTGATTTTTTCACTCAAAAGATTTAGAGGACAAAGTCCCTTTATTTACTCGAAGATGCGCAACTGAATATATAAATTTCTGGTATTTTAGTAGCTAAAGCAGTAAGTTAGGATTACAGTCAAATTTGGTATCTCAATTTAAAGTCTCAGCGATTCTTATTCAGTTTTTTTACTTATTTAGCATTTTCAAATCTGTTCGGAAAGGCTACTTCATTTTTTCAACGTTGATAATTTTTTCACTCAAAAAGTCACTGTGTTTAGAGGAAGACACAACACAGAATGGAAAAACGTCTACTATTCTAATAGAATTATAGGGTTGGATGAGAATGGGACATTTTTTCACTCAACAGTGCTTATCATTGGAGTGATAGTTTGTGACGTTGTCACGAAATCTGTCACAGTTGTAACACGCGTAACGCTAGATGTGAATGGCCCTTTAATAACAACTGGTTCTACTTGTCACGCTTAAACTTTTCATAACAGAAGTTCATATTCACCCAATGGGAAAGCCAAAATATAAACATATCAGTTCAGTTAGGGGTTTATACTCTTGTAAAACTTGTAACAAGTGAGTTAAAATCCTTTTACCGTATAGTGCGAGCACAAAATAAAGAAGGTTTCTTACACAGTCAAATCAATTTTCCATACGCCTTGCATTTGACTTACTAGGTAGAAACCGCCTTTTGTTTGAAATCTTTTGGTACGAAAGCCAGAACTGATCTCTTTGTTCTGAAAATAAAAACTTTGTTAATTTTTATGTACCAAAAAGTTACAACAGTCAACTTCGGTATCCAGACTCGGATGACTCAAACTCTTCACTTACTCGAAAAAAGAAACAACTTACACTGGATTTACTGTACAAACTTGACCTCATCAAGCTCGCGTGTTTGAAATCCCGCTAACTCGAATTTTTTTTTGTTTTACTTCGAAAAACAAAAAAATGGGCTTGTACTGTATTTGCAAGGCATTCAGTAGTTTGTATAGACCATAAACGGCGGCTTAGAATTTATTTTTAAATCTTCTAGATTGATAAGAGAAGGGGCGTTTATTGGAGCGTTTACGGTGTGTCCAAATGAAGTTTTTTAAATTCTCTCCTATTTTCGTACAATCAGTTAGAAACTTTACTTAAGAGTACGTTTCCATTTCTAAGATTTTCATTTCCCCGAAATTGAATATACATCTCTTGATTTCTCTGAGTTCAATCATCAACTTGAGAAATTGAACTCTAGCTCTTTTTTCAGAATGGACTTGCTTAATTTTGATAACTGTAAACTAAAAACGGTCAATTGATTAATATATAAAGTCTGACAACAAAAGCAATTATAGAATATGTCAACAGTAAGCTGGAACGCGGACCCCTACAGAGATGATCTTAAAAGTCTCAGCGCTTATTGGTCTATTTCTTCACCTGATGTTGCCATTTCAGCGATGAATTGACGCGACACGTCAAGCCCGAGAACAAAGAAAACAAAGGCTTCTTAGAAGAGTGTAGCATATCTCATTCTGTCTGGTTTTACGTTTGGCTTACCTGATACAATGCGAGTTAACTATTTATATTGCAGATGAAGCTTTGAAAAAACTTTTCGAACCTAGTGAGTTGTGTTACCGGACAGACAAGCTCGTACGAGCAGTTGTGGCCTTAATTTAAGATGCAAAGAGAAAAGATTTGGCGGAACAAGATCCACTGAATGCTAATCATAGATTAAGGCCAGGTCCGATTTCACAAGAAAACCTGAGTATAACCTCCATTTTGGAAATACTGCACTATGAGGACAAATGTAAATCGCTAGGCTAAGAGACACGGGATAAAAGAAAATTATAACGAACGAATTGCTCCCTGTAAACAGGTAAGTCTTAAGACAATGTTTGGATTCAATTAGTATTCGATGGATCTTTCTAATCGATTTGAAGGAATTCCTGATTCTATACTTACAATTCGGCAGCAAAGCTTGATAGCTAAGCAGCATAGTGCAACCGTCAACTCCGGACCGACAGTGTCCGCTCATCGACATGGTTTTCCATGCATGTGTTCATGACTGATAAGTATAACTTATTCAGAACTAGTATATTTCGTTATTCTATATCTCGGTGCACACGAGAGGGAAAATCTGATCTCGTTGCCTCGGGAAACACAGATCCCAGCCAGTTCTTTTCGTGTAAATAAAATCTGAGACAGCAGGAATGTTAATTTCTTTTGCTTTCATCTCAAGTATTCAAATAAGCATCCAAATTTTAATCGGACTTTAATTAGTCAATAACATGTAGTTGGTCGGATAAACCTTTCTAATCGAGCAAGAAACTTTAAAAAGTTTTACTTTAAAAAACTAAAGACATCCGCAAGAGCCGATGCATATTCAGGGAAGAAACGTGCCTATCTTAACGTTCCAAGAAAACAATTATTGCTTTTGAGTGTTCTAATCAAGTAACAGAAGATCAGGACGCAACGAAGCACCTCAGTTCAATTTCTAAACAAATATTCAAAAAGCTTGAAGACTCTAATGCGAATGTCAAATGGTTTTTTGTCAAGCGTTTAATATCACTCACTCATCGTACTCGTCAAGTTGCTTTTAGATTGTGGATTTGCAAGGAACGAATACTATATATACAAACAATGAGATGCCGGAACGTTTATGGAGGATTATTAACTATATGTCCATAGCATTTCGTCCTCAAAGTTAAAAGTACAAATTACGTATAGCGAAAGAGTAGCCATGATGCAACACAGGGCTTGCGTGAATGAACTTGTTGAACAATCGGGATCACTGACTGTAGAAAATGCAAAACATAACTGTCCTACGGGTGATCAAAACAACCTTACTGCAATATCCACAAACCGCAAAATGAAACAGCTACAGACAACGTTTTTGAGCGGTTTTAAGTCAGAGATGACTTGTTCACGTTCGTTTGGTAGTTAGGTCACGCTGGCGTAAACAACTTCTGACTTTTCAAACTTCAGTCAATATTGGTTTTAAAGATACGTTGTTCAGTTAACGTTCTTTCACTTCGAGAACATTTTATTAGCACATCGTGGCTGACAGATTAAAGAAAAAGGGGACAAAATTCACACATTCAGTTATTTGTTTTGCCTTTTTGGGTCACAGCGAGACAAGAAAAATAGCTTACAGAACTATTCATGCTCGTGCAACATCGCCTGAAGGCTAATCTTGTGAAGCCAAAGGAAATTAAGAGCAGTGTTTTCCGCATAAATCAGATATTGCTTATTGAAATCAGTTTCTTCGTCTACCTAAAATTTAAAAACGCGATCTAAATAGTCGTACAACCATTGTAACTAAAATAGATTAATTTGGTGTATCAGAAAAGCAAACTGAACGCCGCAGTTTTCTTCTTAGGCTTTGGAGATTCTAAAACTATTCTAAGGCCAGCCCTCGACAATATGCATGCCGTGTTTATATTTGCAGTTCAATTAAAACAAATCTGAACAAGGATCAGTTACATTTTTTAAAACCCTCGACTTTCTATCTACTGCGTTTTTTTTGTAATTGAATCAAAAGAACTTATTGTTTTGTTTTATTTGTTTTAAAACATTTTTGACTCAAGGAATCACGGGAGAACAGGCAGTAGGACTCGAGGTCCCCTTTGAGGTGTGCCACCCAGGGCCTACGGTTTAACGTCCTTATCTGAGAAGGCGCGAAGATCTTACCGTTTACAGATGTTAGAGCAAAGGCAGCACCTTCTCCTCAGTTATTTTAAGACCTTGAGTGAAGGTCAGCCTAATTATCAAATACACCATTTAAGGCCCCAACGTTACATTTACCGTCTATATTTTTCAGTTGCATCAAAAGAAGTCTGCTAGAAACGTCATTGCTGAAAGACATGTTTGCCGCAGTAGTTCAGTACTTTTCTTCTTGGATCACCAGACCCCGTCGCTACGACGTTTTTGTGACCTCGAAAACAAAGAAGCTTACAGCAGGAGTTCCAACACTTCTCTGCACGTTCCAGGTTAGGCTGGGCGAGGGACAAAACTGGGATGAACGACAAGAAAACTTGCCAGTACCTCGCCTTTTTCCAAATTTTCTTGACCTTGCTAGCACCATTGAGTATAGCGAATGGTGCGAGGGTCCGGGTGGGCCTGAAAAGAAAGTTTACGCTACGGTCAAAAAAGCTTCAAATTTTCAAAACCTAACATTTTTGTTTTCTGATACGAATACTCGTTCCATTATATTTGATGGATGCCTTTTGAACTCTTTCTCCGTGAATTGCGACTTCTCAGTTTCACCATCTCATCTTAACAAAGTTAAATTAAGAACCATTGGCGACGAACTGAAAAAGTATCGCGGAGATACAGCACAAATTTATGTTGAAACTTATGATGAGTTTGAAAACTCAACTGGGGATGCCAGACTGAGGAATAACATCCAAATTACATCTGTATTGCCTGCAGGCTCAGTCAGTACACGATCAACAGTTTCGTGGGTAGAGGTCGGTGTCTATGCTATTGAGTTTGATTGCTTGAAAACCGGGGAAGCAAACGTACGTTTAGAGTTTGATTTTGGACAACGAGAAACACAGGCGTTAAAAGTGAAGTTTTTTATTCGTCGTCCGCCAATATCAAGCGACTATTCAACAGCTACACTGGAACACAATAAGGTAAATCAAGATTATGTGTACGTGGCAGGGACTGAGATTAGTTTAAAAGTTGTTATAAAAGATATGTACGGAAACTACCTTCAAAAGGAGGAAGAGATCACAGACATTTTGGATGACATCGATGATAGAGAAATTAGAATTGCTTTTGAGCTTAGAGACAGAACCAACCAGCTTGTTTTGAACATGCCTTTTCTACTGAACATCAAGGATGCCTCACTCTCACCTGTAACGAATGATTGCTTTGTTTACGAAGGTGAAAAGTTCAAAGACGAACTCCGATCAATCTCTGTAACACAAACTGAACAATCAGGAATCTTTCAATTCACTTTTACTTTCTTTGTTGCTAGAGAAAGAAAATTGGATGTTCGACTTGAGAACGGATTATTGAGCGATTCCCTTTTTGACAATGGGCCCCAATCGATCACTGTTTTAGCTGCGGTTCCAAACAAAATCGAAGGAATTAAACATTTCGAGCACGCAGATCCCGAGAACTTCCCCTTGCCTCAGAAAGCATGCAGCAGAGAAGAAATTAGTCCTCATATTATGCAAGAGGACATCTGGCAGATTTTGCAATTTACTGTATTAGATGAGTTCGGAAATACAGTTACTCTGGAAGAGACACTACCCAATGTTTATCTCTACAACGAACAAGAAAACTTGATTGAAAAAGAGGCATTTAAATCAGCTGAAAAGGGGCCAATTGAGCTAAAGTACAAGGTCAAAAAGCAAGGACGCTTTCGGATTGACCTCTCAGTAAGACCGAGACCATTAGCCTCGGGGGTAGAAATGCATGATGGTAACTGTGTTGTGTCATATCCGCTACAGCTGCAGGTGGTGGCAGCAGTTTCTCCAAGAGACTCAACGTTTAATATCTTGGAAGACATTGAGTACATTGATGGTGTACCTGCAATATTTGTAAATGAAAAGGTTAAATGTCAGCTAGATCTGCGCGACAGGAGTGGACAACGATATATAGGTCCTTTTATGGCTCAAAAGTTAAAAGTTCTTCTGAACGACAAGAAAACTAAACTTTGCGAGAAAGAAGTTTCAAGTGGAAGTTACGTATATGACTTAGTTTTTGGAAACACAGAACAAAAACTACAAAAACTGTATGTTAAACTTGATGGTGAGAATGTTGAACGCCGGTGTCCTGAGAATTTCCGCATCTTTGGGGTTGAGGATTACGATAGTCGTAAATGTGAAACAAAGCTTGGTAGAATAACTATACCAAACATCCTTAAGGGGGATATTATTGGCCCTGATCACTCTCGAATTAACAACATTAACAGGGTCTTGCACGCTCGACGAGATGAAGAACTGGAAGAGGAAGAAATCAGAGAAACAGAAGATGGTGTTGAGATTAACACAGAGCAACTCAGTGCTAGTCAAGTTGCTACCATCCGCAATCTTGTCCTTTCTTACCTCAATGCTCAACATTTTCGGGGAAAAGCCGATTACTTCGATAATGAGCGCAAAACATGGAAAGATAGAAGTCAAACAGCGTATAAAGACAACAGGAAGTCGGAAGCTAGCAGATGCAAGAAAATTAAAGAAAAATTTAGCGAGCTGTTGTCAAAGTCAAATAGAAAAGCTAGAGATTTCATTTTCGATCTATACAACTGCGAGCGCGAAGAGGAGGAAATTGACTTGCACGAGCTGTTAGTTGCTGACGAAAAAAAATTGAAGAGATATTATGAACAAGAGCTTGGAAGGTGCGGAAGTAGTGGTTCAAGAGCAGAGCAGGTAACTATGTGTCAAAAATGTCTTTTTGAATAACTTAAGTATTTACCAAAGCAATCCCTATTAACCTCTCCTTCGGGGGATAGGTTTTTTTGGTTTTAATTTAAAAATTTGTAAGAGAGTAAAAGTGCGAAAAACAACTCTGAAGGTCCCGGACAAAAATTTGATAAGTTGTAAGACCAACAACAAAACATATTTTTTGTGTCTTCAATTTTACCAACCTTAAACTTCTAATTGACCAGTTTTTGTTTTTTTCTTGTCTACCTCTAATTTGAGAACATTTACGAGCGTTTTCGCGCTATAGGTTATTAGGGTAAATAATGAATTCTGTCATTGTCGATTAACGAGTGTTAAATTAGACCCTTCCCCCCCCCCTCCCTCCAGAGGGCCAAATATGTTTTCTAGGCAAATTTTTGTTATAAAATTTCTCAACAATTCCCACAAGAGTTTGCAACAAACCAGCCAAGATCGTATGACACCTCAGATTTTTGTTCAGTCTCAAAAGAAGTCATAGCTTGTGATACTTGTCATAGCTTGTGGTTCTTAGTGTTCAGGTACATTGAAGTGCATATGAAGTGAAAATTTTTATTGCTTCAGTCGATAGACCTTGGTAAATGAGGAACAGCAGTGAAAAAGTTTGTCAAAATCTTTTACGGTTCTTGAATTATTAACATTTAAAGTCTTCAACCGATGACGTCATGAGTGGTTTCGACAAATTTGCATTTTTTTAAATTCTGCTGTCAATTCATAACCTTTGGATGAATTTGAGTCAAACTTTGACTAATAACCTATCTACCTCGAGATTATCAGCAGCCCAACTTTAACATAAATACATCCAGAGGTTATGGATTGACAGCAGATTTTAAAAAAATGCAATTTGTCGGAACCACTCATGATGTCATCAGTTTAAGACTAAGTGTTAATATCTCAAGATACATAAAAGACTTAAACAAAGTTTTTTCACCGCTATTCCTCATTTAGCAAGGTTAGTCGATCCACTGAAGTAATGAAAATTTTCTCTTCATATGCACTTTAAAACCAACTGGCACATTATAATGGCACCACTTAGAACTGTAGCCTTCAGTTCTAAAAAAATTGTTACATTTTCAACTTAGTTCTAAAACACCGATTTTATTTCGCATTGGATTTATAGTTGGTGGAAAAGGCCCGAAAAGAGCAAGACGAGGCTGTTGAGAAGCTTCGAGAACGACTTGCACAAATAAAAGAAGCTGCTCACAAACCACCGTGGCTTGAAGTGATTGTGGGCGCAGGTCAACATTCAAGAGATGGCCAGAAAATTGAACCAAGGGTATGCGATACTTTGATAGAGTTGAGTTTCAATTTTCATCCTTGTAGCAAAAGGACGCTCCAATTGTATAAGTATCATCAACAATGTAATAGCAGAGAAGGAAGAAAAGGTCCGATAATCTCTTTGCATGAAAACAAAAATTAATTGCATTTAAAAGCAATTTCAAACTTTGTTACGCATTTTTGAATAAGTATTTGATGGTTCTTTCAAAAGCAGTTTCAAAAATGATAAGACTTTCAGAAAACTTTCAAACATGTTTATCCCAAGCACTGTTTATCAAACCATATTTCTTGCTATAGACATTGATCAGCAGGTAAGATTAAAGGTACGTAAACTGGACTCAATACTTTTGTCACTACCGCGAGAGTCTTCAAAGATTTCGACTCAGTAAAATAAAAGTTAACTTTGTAGTGCTGCATGTCCAGTAGTTGTTTCGGAACATTTTGGTTAAAAATCATTTAAAGGAAGGGACCCCTATACAGGTCGAACTCAAACAATTATCTTGGCCTAGCTAAAGCCACTTGCCGGAGACAAAACTAACTTTCCATGCAGAAGAGCACTGCAATCAATTTAAAACGCAACAACAATGTTGAGTGCAGAGCATTTCACAAGCTAATCTTAACTGTACGGTTGTATCTGTAGGTGAAAAAGTTTTTAGAAAAAGAGGAACAAGCGGGACGCTTACCAGAGGCCAAAAAAGTGAATAAAGGTTCGTTCGTGATCACGTTTAAACAGTACACTGGCCACGAGCCCTGCTCCGGGTTCTACTATTGTGAGAAATGTGAAAAATCATGGCGCAGCAGGTTCAGTTGGATAGGAAAATATCAGGTGAGGCTTGTAAAGTGATAAATGCTGTAAATTGTAAACACCACTAAAGCCGATTTGAATTGATTGTTTCTTTCTGTTTACTTTGGTGGATCTTTTTACTCGCCAGAGTAATTTTTAGTTATCTTGATCGTTGTCCTACAACACCGGTATCTTAAAAGGTAGGGATTGCAGGGTGGTCATTAGAAATAATTGCGTCCTACTAAAAATCGCTTCAAAATGCGAGTAAGGTCCTCTCATCAGACATTATTACAAAACTGTTAGGAGATTTGATAAGAAAAATCCGAATTGGGTTGCAGTGGCGCTGTTACTACTCTAAGGAGTGTTGGTAAGGAAGTACCAGGTAGGATTTGCAGTGTGGCTAGTACTACTGTTAGGTGTATTGGTAAGGATGTGACAGGGTTTGCAGTGTGGCTAGTCATACTGTTAGGAGTGTTGGTAAGGATGTACCAGGTAGGGTTTACAGTGTGGCTAGTACCACTGTTAGGAGTATTGGTAAGGAAGTACCAGGTAGGGTTTGCAGTGTGGCTAGTACCACTGTTAGGATTATTGGTAAGCAAGTACTAGGTAGGATAAGTGCTGCGGTTATCAACACTGTTAGGAGTGTTAGTTAAGAAGTATCCGTGATGTCAGTGGTGTGGTTTTCTCTCCTGTTTGGAGTGTTTGTAAGGAAACACCACGTACTAATTAAGAGGTGAAAATGTAAGAGAATTATGCGGTTTTACTGGCATTATAAACCAATTGCTTTGCCTAGCAAATTTTTATGTCCTGAATTTACACAACATGGGATCTTTCCGTTACATTTATTGTAAGTTGTAAAATCTTTTTTGTTCTGCAATACGTGTCTAACAACGTCGCAAAACATTTTGCCTGAAGCAATAATGAGCAATTTATTAGTATGAGCGTTATTTTTTAAAAGTGGTTTGATGTTTTATTAGTGTTGCTACAGTTGTTATGAAAGGGATGAAACAAAGTCTAGATGCTATCCACTGAAACAAAGTGAACACAGAAAGGACGGCTACAGAAGGAGAAATGCTAGCACTCAACCACGGGTTCCCGAACATAATGATTTACAAGAACTCTGCGAAAAATGCCAAGAACTTGGATACTACTGTGGACAACTATAATTTTATCTTGTATTTTAGTTAATCACTTTTACTTTGCAAATGTTTGATTTTTACCACGGTCTTATTCAAAGCTGTTGTTTTATTGTTCTATTTTAAGAGCGTTTTTGGTTTTAATATATTTAAATCAACTGATTATAATTTCATCCATCAATGACGTTAACTTTATATATATTTAGTTCAACTAAATTTATTTTATTTAAAATTTTATTTAAGGTGGTGTTACACGATCCAACTCGTAACGCGACTTTTTGCGTTAAAGGTTGGTGTGACATGTTACACATACCAACTTTCTCAAATGCCTTATTCTGTGTTGAAAGGTTCTGAAACCATTTCACAAACTCGCAACGCGTTGCCGAGCAAAACATTGCGCGAAAAGTCGGCTCCGATACCCTTTTAAAGGAACATCGTTGCGCCCCGCGTCAAACGGGGGAGCTCGTCGTATCTTTTAGGGGTTGAAAATCGAGTTTGAGGTATCTTTCCAGAAAACGGTATCTTCTAGGGTGTTTGCTGAGAAAATACGAAACGCTTTTGCTGATCTAGGCTGTATCTAGCCGCTGTTTCTTGCGCGATCATAGCTGGTATTCAAGAACCATGTTTCATGTTGGGTAGAATCTTCCAGCAAAGTATTGTTCGAGCGCATATTTATGTAAATCATTAGTTTTTTGCTGTCATATACACCCGGCGGCGGATAATCTGTTTACACAGATCAAAGTATTTAAAAATATACAAAAGAATCACATTTTGCAATTATGCATTGGGTCGCAGAGGAAAGAATTTGATGAATTGTTTTTACTGTTAACAAACAAACGAATAGATTAACAAGAATTGTGGGGGTTTTAATGTGGTATCTTTTTAGGTTGCAATTCTGGTTGACCACGCCCAGAATGGTATCTCTTAGGGGTGGAATTTCATTTTCCCGACGAGCACCCCGGTCCGACAACATATGAAAGTCCTTCCTCCCCCCCCCCATTCCTCGGGCGTTGTGCGAGAAGTCGCGCAAAAAGTTGGATCGTGTAACACCACCTTAAGTAACGAAATCTCAAATGAAATTTCAACAAGTTTTTGCAGTATCTTTTAATTGCGTGCTGTTGGAAATGTTGTAAAACATACTTAAACTAAAGGAAACGAGGAAGATAACAGTTACACAAACGAAGCAACCTTCGTGGTTTCCTTATACGTTTTGGACAATATGAAATAAAAAATCCTCGTTCAAAAGCTACACGTTATCGTTAGTCCAATCACATCTCAAATTTTTCATCTCTAATAGAATTCTGTCATTGGTGTAAGTACTTTTGAAAAAAATTTTTTTGCCAGCTCGCTCAAGAACGTGCTACGGTATTGAATTAGCTTTGAAGTATCTTTTACTTATAAAGTAACGATTCTCTCAAAACCACCTCACAAACTTGTGGTTTTTTTAACGTTTTACAAACAATGTACATGTATTGGTATATATCTGTGTGTGTATATATTTGTATACCCTTGCTATACCGTAATCTTTCAGGATTTTTATGTTAGTATTATCATTAATGCCTTTTTTGGTTCATTACTACTGCTTATGAGGTATGTCATTTGCACTCATTTTAAATCATATAGCGATGTAACTAAAAACAGTTTTGCAACTAAAAGGGCTGAGTTTAGAAAAATAGACCTCGAGATTGCTTTTTAAACTGTCTTGAAATTAGATTATTACAAAACTGTAACTTATATAATTTACAATATTTTAACAGGAAAGGTTTTCCTTGGACTCGCATAATCAGCTGATTATAATGATTTGAGAACCGATAGTTGTTTAAGATCCAAATCTACATGACCAGAGTTTGGAATCATTAAGAACGGTTTACTGTTTAATTAAGGCTTACTGACAAAACGCTAAAATGGACAGTAAAGCAGATTACACCCCCCCCTCCCCCTTCCTTGAGGGCAACCAATTTTATTTTACAACCCAAGCGACCGGCAGAACGCTCATATAGCTCATATAGCTCATCAAGTGCGGGAAAGGCCGATGAGTCAAAAGGTGTAATTTACAAATTAAACAAGTATACAATTTTGCATTTCGAGTTAAGTTGAATTAGAACATTCTATTTGTTGCAACGTAGCCTCTGTGTTCATTATATTGTTTCAGCTAAGGATAAATAAATTGTAATGTAATAAACGCGTTTATAACCCACGTTTGCTGTGAATGAGTTGGTAGAGAGTAGAATACAATAATGGTATACTATAACTAAATATTTTAAATATTTTCTAACTAAGAACTTTTATGCAGACCCTTCAGACCCCATGGGTGGGGGTGGGGGGGGGGGGGTGGTTAGAGACTGAAAGACGTTGAACCCGCTGAAGTAAAGCGGCAGGCTAGACAAGTTGGCTTCTCAAATATAGCGTTAAGCACAACATAACACATTTCAGTTATTCAAGTTTGTTAAATAGCAAACCCACAGTCCAAGAAAATCTTCAGAGCAAAACAGCCCAGCTTATTTTCATCTCCATAAGGAAAACTACAACTATTGTTACCTCGAAGAGAAAAAACGTGACCGAATTCAAAACTGGGTTTTGTTATGATAAAACACGACAGACATTTTGAAAAATTTCACTCAGCGATGACGCGTCTGCTCTTTTCAAAACAGGAAATGTGATGAAATTTAGATTATTTTAGACAATCAGAAATGCCATCTTAGTAAATGAAAAGTAAAAGAAATCTCCTAATACCGACTGGAGGAAAAGTTTAGATTTGCACGGCTGTTTTAAAACGGGTAAACTGACAAGATTAAAGAAGATATCGCAGGTTCGATTTAGAACTTACTAAGGGTGTGTTCATTTGGGCCTATTCCGGAATAAGAATACGTGGAATAAATATTTTATCCGATTCGTGTGGCTGTTTTTCTTGCAAATTAATTTACGAATAAAACATTTGCCAGTGACAAAACTCTTTTGAATTTAAAATTTGAAATAGAAATTTCATTGCCCTGATCAAGATAATTTGGAATTAATAAAATTCAAAAGTTTATACTTAATCTAGATTAATCGGAATAGGCCCAAACGAACCCTAAGATAGCAAGCATATGCCAAAAAGCTACATTTCTTTCTTCTACAATTTTGAGCAGCGCCGAAACATTTTGCATTTGCAGTATTATTTGGCCACGTTTAATGTTTTTAACAACCATTTTTACGTACGACAACCACTTAAGCTTAAGCTTAGTCTGTTGCACAAAGTACCTCAGATATTTCAAATCAGTGCTTAAATTTGATTAATTCATTATACAGTAAACAAAAATCAAACATCCTTTTTCTTCTTTTAAGAACCTTGTCACTAATCATTTTAAGAATTAAATTTTTGGGGGGATGTTTTATTTAGCTATATTGTTATATAAAGTGTAATTAAAATGTGATCAATTGATATTTTAAAGTTTTATGTAGCTAGATATTATGTATTTGAGCTAGTTTCTATTTTTTAAGTTGTTTTTACACTCTATTCGTACGTAGGACAAGTTTCATAGGTACGGGGTCGGCCCATGTGCATGGATACCAGTCTCCAGACTAAATCACTGGGACAACCTGTCGAAATATAAAAAAGTTGCCATCTATATTGACTTAAGATAGCAATTCTGAATGTCTGAAATATAGTTTTACTTAGCATCATGAGTCAGCCTCTTGAATAATTTATAGAAAACTGGGTGATTATAAACAGGCTTTCTTTCTTCAGTCAAACTTTTCTTCATGAACAATTGAACTACTTTTTTGTTTTTTTATTAACCCCGGCAAGTTGCTTATCTTTTCAAATAATTAAAAACCTTAAATACTTAAATACTTAGAAAATGTCTCAACAACTGTTTCCTTTCGATTAATCCTTTCACTTTTTAGATTACAAGTTTAGATTGTGCACTTTTTATCTCAAGCATGTTTCACCAATAGACAAAAATTTTTAAGTTGATCTTAACTATAACTATAGAAATCCTCTCTTTCCTATTGACCTTTTGAAGAGGTTGAGCTCACAACATTGGTCCTATTTTTATGTTTCCGATTTTTTCATAATTAATCCTTTTTGTCGAATTATGTAAAACAGAGTATAATGATTGTTTAGCTTAGTGGTTATTTGAATTCAGCTGGCAACTCTCCATTTTTAATGTTACTATAGCCATTTGGCGTGCACCGTGCATTAATCAACGTTAACGCACTCCGAAATAAGAACATTTGAAATAAAACTTAGAAAGTAAATCTGTACAATTAAGCAGCATTACCTTTTAGGGATATTTAGGGCAGAGCACGAATTTGTTTGGGATAACCCTTAATGGAGAACCAGACTAATCACTTAAATATTTGTAGCTTTGAGGGAGAGTCCTGGTTAGAAACGTCATTGTATCAATATCCCACTAGACAAACAGATTAACCTTAGAAACACGCCTGGCGTGATAGGTTGTTAGAACGATTGTTGAGCAGCATGTGTACCGGAAATACCTTTTGTCTCTACGATTTCTCTCTATTCTGAAAAGATTAGATAGTCACACACAGTGCCGATTTTATGTTTTATGCTTTTAGTCAGTTCCGGAGGGGAAACGTAAAAATATCTTTAAGCCTTAATTGTCACGTACATGAAATAAGCCGCGAGACTGTCCTGGAACAAATTTCTTTGCTGGGGATTAAACTTTGTGTCGCTCTGAAATCTTGGACTGAAACGGCGAGCTACATTGGACATAACCTTGAACTTTCTCTGCGTCCTGCCGCTTTAATAAGTATGCATGTCCGCTATCAAAATCGCTAGTGTTAAGCCCTTCCCAACTGATAACCGGCCCAACTCAGTGAAAACCCGCATAAAAGAACAAGTGGATTAAGAACACTCAGGTCAAAATTTGATTAAAAAGTATCACAGACATAAGAACACATTCAGTGTAAAAAATGAAAATTTTTCTCATGTATTGTCCCACATGCTCTGCAGTGGAGGTTAGCCTTAAAGCAGTTCTCTGAACTCGTCTTTGCAGCTCTTTGCTTGTGTTCTTCAAGCTTTACCGCGCTGACGAGTCCTAACAGCTGTCCACGGTTGCTTCGTTCACTTGCTTAGTAGTTGCTCAGGTGAAACAGTTGTGCGCATGCGTAAAGGTATTGGCCATACCGTGGAATTGAGAAGAGTGTGGTCTTGCATTCAGAAGGTTGTTTATAAAAAAAGGAATACATGAGTTACTGAGTAAGATGCTGTTTAACTTTTAAAACTTCAAAGACCATATAGCACAGATTGTTTTACTGCAGTTATAGCAATTTTAAGGACACTTTGCTAAATAAAATTATGTAACCAAATAAATGTTACCTTTTGGCTTTTTTAATTTAATTTTTATATAGCAGCAATTTCTAGAACACCTTAAGAACACTTTCAAGCTGATTTTACAGAGAACACCCGATAAATAAGAAAAGATCAGCCTGAAGCCCTAATGCAGATGTTTGCTGTATCATACGCATCCCTCGAGAAAGTATAATCTTAGGGAAGAAGTCAAATATTGGTATTTTTAAGGAACCCATTTTTGTCGGAGAGGTGGTTGGTGGTGGCACATGCCCCCCTACCCCACCCCCACCACTTTTTCAGAGCTCAATTTCTCAAAACCTGATTTAT
>JAOBRD020476558.1:0-17704 GCA_027575215.2 Hydrozoanthus sils | reverse complement strand
ATAATAAAATACAACTCAAAACTCATACGAAAAATCTTAAAATATTCAAGCTGATTCCCCTTCATACCATCTGTGTTATAAGCAATACAATTTTGTAGATTCAAATCATGGACGGAGATATCGTAAGAAACATGAGGAAAAGTGGCCACAAAGCGCGCTTTGGGTGTTCTCGGGCCTTAAGTTGTAACATGTAAATATAGTTGTATTTTTAACATTTTCAATAGTGCCCTCGTGAAAAGCATCTTTGGTGATTGTGGCTCACTCAGTAAAGATTAATAAAGTTAAAGTTAATTTTGCCTTCTTTTTTTAAGACCGCCATAAAGGCAAGTGGCTACCGTAGCCTGGAAGAAGGAGAAAAGGTCTGCTTTAAGATTACAGACAGTGATAAAGGTAAAGTGGCCGTGCTAGTAACCTCAAGAGACGGCGGTACAGTCAAAGGCGCTTCACGGAAAAGCCGACTGAGGAAGGGAGCCCGCAAATACACTAATAAATGTTTCAACTGTAATGAGATCGGCCACAGAGTGAAGAGTTGCCCGTACGAGAAGAATGAGAACAAGACTTGCCATAACTGCGGCTCCCAAGAACATTTAATACTTAAATGTCCAAGGCTTGCAAAAGGCTCAGAGAATGTAGTGAATAAGCTGACTGACGAAACGGAAGAACATAAAGTGCATGTTTCTTGCGCGAAGGAACAAACCGACCTTACGAAGGATGAATCGTGATCATATTATGTATGAGTAGTGACTGTCGCTGTTGTTTAGCTACAAGTAGCACTTGTAAAACCAACTTCAGGCTCACACGTTCATCTTGTTTTGGAAGACGGTAAACGGTCTCCCTTTTTCGGAGACTGAACGCATGCGTATCTAGAAGGGACAATTTTGGTCCGATGAAGGACTGCTTTCCGAGACACACTGGAGAGACAATGAAGCTTTCGTTGAAACGTTAAAGTGAATAACAACAACCATTTCTATCTTTAAAAAAAGACAAATGTACGGTCACTTTGATAATTTTAGCAATTGGGTACATGAAACAACCTTTACCAATCATGTCCACAATTCAATACCAGCGAAACATGTCGTCATGCACTTACTTTTAATTTAATTTGCGAGGTTTGGACAACTTAGGATCCAAATGTTAGGATGAACTGACCCCAGACAGTTCCAAGAGCTTGTTTAAGAGTTAGAGCAAACAATAACAATCGCGCGTTTCTATTTTTCAAATGAGCAGATAAGTGGTCACTTAAAAGAGTTTCACCAACTGGTTCAAAAGTTACGAACAACAGCAATCGTTTCTACTCTTCAAGGCAAGCAAAATGAATGATCACTTTGAAGGATCTCATCAACTGGTTCAAAAGTTAGAATGATTAACACCAACCATTTGTACTCTTCAAGACAAGCAAATGAATGGCCACTTTAAAGGGTTTCACAAACTGGTTCACGCAAAAGTTATGAACAACACTGAATCGTTTCTACTCTTCAAGACAAGCAAATAAATGATCGCTTTGAAGGATTTCATCAACTGGTTCAAAAGTTAGAATGAATATAACACCAACCATTTTTTACTCTTCAAGACAAGCAAAATGAGTAGTCACTTTAAAGAGTTTCACAAACAGGTTCACGCAAAAGTTATGAACAACACCAATCGTTTCTACTCTTCAAGACAAGCAAAATGAATGGCCACTTTATAAGGTTCCATCAACTGGTTCAAAGGTTAGAATGAATATAACACCAACCATTTGTACTCTTCAAGACAAGCAAAATGAATGGTCACTTTAAAGAGTTTCAACAACTGGTTCACGCAAAAGTTATGAACAACACCAATCGTTTCTACTCTTCAAGACATGCAAAATGAATGATCACTTTGAAGGATTTCATCAACTGGTTCAAAAAACTTCAAAAGGTAGAATAACTTACTGCAGGCTTTCCTTTTTTCAAGACAAGAAAAATTGTGACAGTTTTAGGGAAAAGCTTGTTCACAAGTTTGATTGCATACACAACTTGTCTTTAAGTTAAATGTGTCAATACTCCTGTAGGGAACTAAGCTTTAATTATAATTATCCGTGTAACTGCCTGATGAATATCACAATCTTATGAAACCACGGATCAATCATTCTTTTCACATACAATTTCAAGCTACTCTATGAAATGTACCTGGTTGTTTTGTTCAACTTCTAACTCGTCCCAACGCGCCTAACAGCTGCTTTAAACCTTTGTTGTGCATAAAGGCCTTGTTAGTTGGACCGCCAGCAACAAGTTGATAGAGCTGGCATCTTCGTATGAAGACCTGCTTTAAACCTTAACGTAATAAAGTGTAAACTTGTAGAACCTGTTACCACATAACCATTTGGTACGATCTTGTGATTAAGTTTCTATTTCCGCACCATGTGTAAATTTGGTTTTCTCGAGCGGCCATGTGGTATACAGTTTCTATGTTACGGATACTTACTTTTTAGTAACCGAGTGAGACGCGAACCGGAATTTATTGACTCGACTTTTTGTTTTAAAGTGTCTATGACATGAAATATTTTATTACCTCAGTAAAAAGATCTTGCTAAATGAGGAATAGGGGCGAAAAAAATTGCCGAAATCTTTTACGGTTCTCGAGATATTAGCGTTTTTAAAATGTTTTCAAGTGGTATCGTCATTGTACGTACAGACAAATTTTCAGTTTTTAAACCTGCGCTGCTGATCCAACGAAACGAACTATGACAACGAAAATTAATGACCGGAATACTCTGAAGAAAACCTGGAGATACATAGTCAGTCCAAGTTTTGCTTGAATTCATCCAAATGTTATGGATTTGCCGTAGATTTTAAAAAAAATTTAATTTAAAATTTTAATTTGCCTGTAAATGCGGTGTCGTCATCACTTGAAAATATTAAATGTTAATACCTCGAGAACCATAAAAGACTTCAACAAAATTTTTTCATCCCTATTCCTTATTTAACAAGGTCTATCTGCTGATGTAATAAAATATTTCAAGCAATGGGCACTTTAAGTCACGACTATCGGTGCTTGAACTTTCATTTCAGCATGGATCCCGAGGCTGTGTTAATATATGCTCTGCATCACCTGCTCAATAAGATATTTTCATTGTTTGTATAAAATGCAAATGTTTAAAGGCTCTTTATTTCCTATTTACAATTTTTTACAACAATATGACTTTAGACATGGACAGGAAGTGCAGAAAACAACCTTAGAGGTTTGATAAAATGTTTATACTATCGGTAAAAGTTATACAGGATACTGGGGGAAAACTCGGTCAAACTAGAGTAGAAAAAAAAATTGGTAAGTACAGTTTAAACCTAAGGTACTGAGCAAAAACAGCCACAAGAATAATCAAAGATAACGAAATCATTGTATAGTAGCAAATGTGTTTTTTTATTGTTTCTTGAAAATTGAATATGAGGAAATAGTTTTGATATAAATTGGTAATTCATTCCAGCTTGCGATTTGAACACATTTCACTCCAAACTTACTATTAGTTAGGTTTTGGCGAGGAGGAAACAAACTTTTATTTGATTTAAGCGCGTATTGTAATCATGGATCAAAACTGCACATTTGAAGTCGTTACAGAAATATCTAGCAATATAGAGTTTGAGTGTTTGTAAGCCGTCACACAAGCTGGAAGTGAATTAGGTCCAAAACATCTAAAATATCAAGCTTTTTAAAGAGTGTTTCAAATTGGATGCAGTAAAATTGGAAAATACGATTACTCTTGTAGTTTATAGATGGATTGAATTCCTGGGCTTGGTTGTTCGAAAGCTGGTAAACTTTAACCCTGGCTTGAGCCAAATTAAAGCAAGGTTTTTTTTCACTTAGGAAAGGTGTACGGTCTTTACGACATACTCTTTAGATTTCCACCCATACAAAAAAACTTGTCAGTTCTAAAATTACAGCTCAAATCAGTCTCTGTAAGTTGGACGGAAACAAGAACGTAGGTTAAACTTTAACCCTTGGGTTTCACGCTTTTTTTTATAAGAACAATTTTGTAGGAACAACGAGGCTCAGATTGGCGAGAATTTAAGAACAATTTAAGAACAAGCTGAGTCTCGGGCGCGATGGCTAATTGTTTTTTAAATTTCGCTTCGATTGAACAATACAGAATGAATAAGGAATACTTTGCAGTTTATAATGACTAGAAATCGTCTCGGGAAAATGGCTCGGCGAATTCGTTTTTAACACATGTGTTGCAACACCTGTTTGGTTTAGTTTTTCTTCGATTTTAAAACATATAGAAATAAGAACAGTTTAAGAACAATTTGAGGCTCCAATCGCCAAAAAATTAAGAACAATGAGCCTAGGCCAAATTTACTGGTTCTTATAAAAAAAAGCGTGTAGCGCTAATCGGCCTTGGAACATCTGGGCCTTGTAGCTACTACCTCGGACCAATTTCTCTAAGAGATATATGGATAAACAAATCATAATAAAGATTATCAAGAATCTCACTGGGAAAAAATGTCTACATTTGTAAAAAAAAATTGCTGCATTTAATTTGCGATTTGTCTTGAAATAGAGGCGATATAAGGGCTACAAGTAAGATTTTCTCATCTAAGAATAAACCTAAACATTTGATTTGATAGTCATGGTCAATTTATCGGTCATTGTCATTGTTAAGTAAAAAACCATCAGTCTCAATATTGTAGCAAAGGCTTTTGTGTGGGTTAGCTCTTAAGTCCAGGAGTCCCTACTCTAGCCTTGGCTTCAGTTTCCATCGGTAGAATAGCTAGTTTCCCAACTACAGGCCGACTTCCACTACAGCCTTGATCAGAGCAGGGGCCGCACTTTCTTCTAGCAAGGCTAGTAACAATAATTGTTGAAACTAAGCTACGTTTTAACTTATGAATTCCAAACAAAGATCACATGCTATTAGTACAATAAGAAACGGTATTAAAACAATATACGCTGATTGACTACAGAAGTACTTAAATTACCGCGTAGGTTAATTGAAAGAGACCGAACGCTTAGAGTCTTACTTCACGACAAAATTCCTAAGTTTTACAGAGGTTCAAACCCAAATATCCAACGTTCAGTCCCTCCCTAAATAGGTTTTTTGTGTTGACTGATAGCTTGAGACGACTTGGTGAGCAAGTGCACTCGGCAGGCCATTGCATATTTGGTTCTGATACTCAGTTTTTGCTCTCCTACGACACCATATGTCCACTGATCAGTTCCCCATTTTGGATGTTTTCGTCGAGCTCGATAGACTTTTTTTCCTGTTCAAGGAACCGTTGATTGAAATAGACTAGGGAGTTTAAGACACGAGTATTCCAACGCCGACGACGACGGCAGAAAACAATATTGAATACACTAATGGTATATAGTTTTTAAAAAAAACTATTGAATGCGTCGGCGAGTAGTATAAACTTGAAGTATATATGATAAATTAATTATCGTCGCCTTGAGATGATGGGAAAATTCGAGGCTAACGCTCGAAATGTCAGCTTTTCCATCTCACGGCGACGATAATTAATTTATCATATATACTTCAAATATTGAATACAATCGCTGCACGTTGGAATGCACCGCGATGGTCATTTGCACGTCGTCGACTTGAAAATTACAACGTAAAAAGCTCAATTTTGACGTTTTTACGTCTACGAGAACGACGTACCTTTTCTATTGACAAACCGTAACTCGGAGGAAGAGAAAGCAAATTAGCCATAAGTGATTGAAAAAGGGCAAACAAGAAATGTGTTATTTTGTAAGCCGTTGTTGGCGATACTTGCCGTCCTTGTATCTTAAATTCCTACTGTCGGCTCACCTGCACAGCCTTAGTTTCGAGCTGAAGTAAAATTTTCACAAATTCCAGGGATAAAAGGTTTTTTGTCGAAACTCGGTGTGTTGATTTACTTTAAAATTAGGTCCCCCACACTTGAATTTGGACTATTTTACTTTAATTTTGCCACGGGCGCAGCCAGCCTGCCAGTCTGTTTTTATCAGCGATTCATTGAACACGAAAACGGTCCGTTTGTCTTTCGCCAGTAGTACCTCCAACTTGGGCAAAGTTGTATTCTAAGTCTGTAACGAGATTGATTCAATAACAAATCAGTTAGTTAGAACTATGTAACTCGAAATTAAACTTCTATCGAATCTCTGTTTCTGATAGTTTTTCGTTCAATTATGGGTTTTGGTGCCTTCTATGCTACTTTCTACAGTGTTCAAAAAAGAAAACGCAATCTGCTACACTTTCAGAATTAAAGAAAAAATTCAATTTATGATTAAATTTAGGTTCGAATCCAGCGCAAACACATCCTAAAAAACAAGCAATGCTGTCTCCCTAAACCATGGCGTCTGATTATTTTACTTGTATTTCAACTACTCACCATCTTCAGGGCAGATTCAATCTCTGCGCGTTTTTCATCCCAATTGTCACTCTTTATCGCTTTATACAAATCCACCACAATGGACGGGAATTTGTTAAGTAATTCATCGTGTTTAATGACTTTGTCACGTACAAGCGTACTGCGAGTATTATCTGAAATATGAGAGTAACAGTTCCGTATGAATCGCACCAAATCCACAGCAGATGTTATGTCGTATCTTTGGCTGCGAGCGCCTGCAGTCATTTCAATAAATACATCTGGAATGGAAAGATCCCACCCAGTAGCCGCGAAAGTCTTGCCCAACGTGTTCTCAAATAGTTTTTCTACCGTTGATAGATTGAAAACTACGTGTCTTGGTTGTTTGAATTCAGTTTGATTACCAACAGCTTCTATAAACCGAACCTTTTTTGACGTTGACCAAAAAAAGGGAAGAGACAATAGATCATATGCCTCTGGACGCTTGTCCTTAGCCTGCTCCAGCATCATTTGCAGCAAATCCTGAGCTTCAGGAGACAATTTTGAGTGCAAGTACAGTTTGTACTCTATGATGTTTCGTTCGATTTCATTCTGTTCATCAAAGGTACTCCTTTTTGTTGTTGAAGGACAACTAAATGGATGCTTCTTCTCAGCCAAAAGGAAATGAAGCACTAGGCCAAGGGCAAACACATCTGATGCTGCAGAGTGTTTAGTTCTTTTAGCTTGTAGTAGTTCAGGAGCCATCCAACATCTTGTACCAGCATTGGTGTGCAGGGCACTCGCCGTCTTAGAGCTGCTGTTGAATACAGCTTTTCCACTCAAACCAAAGTCAGCAAGCTTCAGACAAATTCTTGGTGTAAGCTTATACAAGATGTTTCCAGGCTTGATATCACGATGCAAAACGCCGTTGTTATGCAAAAACTGCAGACCCGATAACACGTCTCGACAAAGCGTTATATGGATACGGGCATCCTTCAACACTTTGTCCAAGCACTCATCAAGTGTACCCTCCATCAAATCGAGAAGGACGAACACAAAACTATCATCTTCGTAGTGACTAATGTACTGACAACTTCGTCAGAGTCCCGTAGCTCGACGAGAGCAGCAATTTCTCGTTTGTCTTCCCGGCGGAGAAGTCTTGTCTTTATTTGTCGCTTCACTGCAACCTCTCTCCCATTCCTCGCATCCACTCCAACAAACACGTCCCCAAATGCACCCGATCCTATAGGATCCCTGTGATAGTGGATGCTCTCAATCTGACTATAATTCTGAAGACGTACAACTTGTGCAATCTTGCTTTTATACGCCAGTGATTTAGGCTCGGACCATTTGAGTAGCTCGGGAATTGCAGTTGTCTCAATGGGTCTTCTTAACAATTCCAGTAGCTGTGGTACGTTTCCAGCGATGTTGTAACACGAAATACCTTGACAATCGAGAAGCCTTGGGTCAGAACCAAAACCGAGAAGACGAAAAGCTGTCCAGTATAACATGGTACTTGTAATATCACTCTTGTTTTCGGCCATCTTGGAAATCTCTTGGCAGACGAGATGTAACGGAGTCTCACTTCTTGAGTTAGTGCAATTGACGTTTGCGCAAGCTTTTAGCAAACTATCTAGGTCGGTTTGAAGTTCCTCAGCACCCGAGGCAGAAACTATATGCAGAACTGTTTCACCGTTGGTATGTTTCTTGTTTGCAGCTGCTTCGTGTTTCAATACAGTTATCAATGCTGAAACATGTATAAAGTTTCCTGTGATAACAAGAACATTTAACACTGATTCATCATCAAAATTATTAACCCAAGGGTTCATATCTTTGTTAGTTATTTCTTGCCACTCTTCGATTGCAGAACCTGTTTGGCTTACCACATTACTTGAGTCCCGTGCACAAAATCTCCCATAGACTTGCTCATTGTTTTCTACAGTTTTTATCCTTGTAAGCAGTGGTGTATCGCCAGTACACAACGAACGAGCACTTGGCCACGCACCATACTCCAGAAGAACACCAATAGCTTCCCAGGAAGTAGAAACATGCAGAGGAGTCTGATCTTGATTGTTTCTTGCATTAACCGTAGCTCCTATTTTCATCAAGCTTCGTCCGTAACGATTTGTTAACTCTGCTTGTTTTCCAACACTTGACATGGCCCAGTAATGCAAAGGGGTGTTGCCGTAGAAGTCCTTCATGTTTACAAGAGCCTGTCCGCGGTGAAACAAAGACTTTAAAAGCTTCAGAAGCTCTTCGATGCAATTTTCAGCTGAAAT
The DNA here is from genome assembly GCA_027575215.2 of Hydrozoanthus sils. Classification (NCBI taxonomy): domain Eukaryota; kingdom Metazoa; phylum Cnidaria; class Anthozoa; order Zoantharia; family Hydrozoanthidae; genus Hydrozoanthus; species Hydrozoanthus sils. Next base: position 9,144 of record JAOBRD020476558.1, on the reverse strand, counting down.
ATGAAAAGCTGTTTTGCCATGCTCGTTCATGGAAAATGGATTTGAAAGGATTCTATCACAAATATTTAAAAATATTTTCTTATCTGAATGAGAAAATGCAATTACTAGGGGACTTAATTTTTGCTCATTCTCTACTATGAAGTTAGCCCCGCCTTCCAGTAATGCAGCTGCAGTCCTTTTATTGTTCTTCCTAGCGGCTATGTGAAGTGAAGTATCACCGTTTGCATTAACTGCATCCATATCCGCTCCAAACTTTAGTAGGTCAGTTACAACCTCTTTATTGTTGCTTTCACTCGCACAATGGAGAGCAGTGAAGCCATCCCTGTTACAAGCATTAACAGTAGCTCCGCAATTCAACAGCTGAGCTACAGCTTCTTTGCTGTTTAAAGCTGGAAGTTGGAGGGAAGCATCAACACCTTTAACATTAGCTTCAATTTTTAATAATTCAGTTGCAAATACTTTGTTGATTTTTTGAATGGTCAAAATAAGAGGAGTATTGTCGTCCTTGTCAACTGCATTAACATCAGCTCCATGTCCTAGTAACTTAGTTACAATTTCTTTGCTGTTGCTCTGAGTGGCCAAGAGGAGAGGTGTGAAGCCCTCCTTGTTTACTGCGTTGACTTCAGCTCCACCTTGTAGCAATTTGGCCACGGTTTCTATGTTGTTGTTTTGAACTGCCCAGAAGAGAGGAGTAGCACCGTCCTTGTTAACTACATTTACATCAGCTCCAAGGTGTAATAGTTTAGCTGCAATCTCTTCATTGTTGTGTTGAGTAGCCCATAGGAGGGGAGTATCGCCGTTCTTGTTGATCATGTTGACGTCAGCTCCACGTTGTACCAATTCCACTGCAGTCTCTTTGCTATTATACGAGGCAGTCCAGAAGAGAGGCGTATCTCCGTGATTGTTAGCCACGTTGACATCAGCTCCATGTTGCACCAAATCAGCTGCAATCTTTTTGTTGTTGTTTCGAATTGCCCAGAAGAGGGGAGTATCGCCATCCTTGTTAGCTGCATTTACATCAGCTCCAAGGTGTAACAATTCAGCTGCAATTTCATGACTATTACATCCCGCGGCTATTAGAAGTGGAGTATCACCATCCGTGTTAGCTGCGTTAACGTCGGCTCTATGTTGCAGCAAACAAACGGCAGTCTCTTTGTTGTTGTTTCGAATTGCCCAGAAGAGAGGAGTATCACCGTCTTTGTTAACAGCATCGACATTAGCTCCAAGTTCAACCAGCTGCGAACTCTTTTGTACTATTTGCAGCGGTCCAGAAGAGAGGAGTGTCGCCATCCTTGTTAACTGCATTTACATCAGCTCCATATTCTAGCAACTCTGCCGCAACCTTCTCGTTATTGTTTCGAATTGCCAAGAAAAGAGGAGTATCGCCATTCTTGTTAGCTGCGTTGACATTAGGTCCACTTTGTAGTAACTCAACAATGGTCTCACTGCTTTCACTTTCAGCGGCAATTAGGAGCGGCGTATCACCATCCGTGTTAACGGCGTTGAAGTTGGCCCCATGTTGCAGCAGACAAACGACAGTCTCGTTGTTATTGTTTCGAACTGCCCAGAAGAGAGGAGTATCACCGTCTTTATTAACAGCATTGACATTAGCTCCGAGTTCAACCAGCTCAGCTGCAAACTCTTCGCTCATATATGCCGCGGTCCAGAAGATAGGGATATCGCCTTCCTTGTTAACTATATTAAAATCAGCTCCAGGTTCTATTAATTCAGTTGAAACTTTGTTGTTGTTGTTTCCAGTGGCCCAGAGGCGAGGGGCATTGCCATTCTTGTTAACAGCGTTGAAATCAGCTCCATTTTGTAGGAATTCGGCTATGGTATCGTCCCTGTTAACTGCATTGACATCAGCTCCACAATGTAGCAGCTCAAAGGCTGTAACTTTGTTGTTGTTTCGGATGGCCCAGAGGAGGGGGTGTCGCCTTCCATGTTAACTGCATTGACATCAGCTCCACGTTGTAGCAGATCGAAGGTTGTAACTTTGCTGTCGTTTCGTGTGGCCCACAGAAGAGGAGTATCACCGTCCTTGTTAACTGCGTTGACAATAGCACCACGTTGTAGTAAATCAAGTGCTATAACTTTGTTGTCGTTTCTTGTGGCCCAGAGAAGAGGGGTATCACCGTCCTTGTTAACTGCATTGACATCAGCTCCACGTTGTATCAGATCAAAGGTAGTACTTCTATTGTTGTTTTGGGTGGTCCAGAGGAGAGGAGTATTGCCTTTTTTGTTAGCTGCGTTGACATAAGCGCTATTTTGTAGCAATTCAGCTACAATCCCATCGCTATTACTTTCAGCAGCAATTAGAAGGGGTGTATCGTCATTCGTGTTAGCTGCGTGGACATCGGCTCCATTTTGCAGCAGATAAAATACAGTCTCTTTATTTCTATTTCGAATTGCCCAGAAGAGAGGAGTATCGCCGTCTTTGTCAACTGCATTCACATTGGCTCCCAGTTGTAGCAGTTTGGCTGCAGTTGTCTGGCAGTTGTTGCGAGTGGCCCACAAGAAGGGAGTATTATTGTCCTTATTAACTGCATTGACAAGAGCTCCACGTTGTAGCAGATCAAATACAGTCTCTTTGTTGTCATTTTGAATGGCCAAGAGGAGAGGAGTATCGCCATCCTTATTAATTACATTGACATCAGCTCCAAGTTGTAGAAGTTTAGTAGCAGTTGTTTGGCAGTTGTTACGAGTGGCCCAGAAGAGAGGAGTATCTCCATCGTTGTTCACTGCATTGACAACAGCTCCATGTTTTAACAGATCAGAGGCAATCTCTTTATTGTTATTTCGAGTGGCCAAGAGAAGAGGTGTATTGCCATCACTGCTTGTTACATTAGCATCCGCTCCAAGTTGTAGGAATTGAGTTGCAATTACTTTGCTGTTGCTTTTTACGGCCGGGAGGAGAGGAGCATCGCCTTCTTTGTTAACTGCATTGACAAAAGCTCCGTGTTGTAACAGATCAAAGACAAGAACTTTGTTGTTGTTTCGGGTGGCCCAAAGGAGGGGAGTGTCACCGTCCTTGTTAGTGGTATTGACATCAGTTCCAATTTGCATCAATCCAGCCGCAGTCTCTTTATCGTTGTTTCGGGTGGCCCAGAGGAGGGGAGTGTCACCGTCCTTGTTAGTGGTATTGACATCAGTTCCATTTTGTATCAATCCAGCCGCAGTCTCTTTATCGTTGTTTCGGGTGGCCCGGAGGAGGGGAGTATCGCCGTCCTTGTTAGTGGTATTGACATCAGCTCCATTTTGTATCAATTCAGCCGCAGTCTCTTCATCGTTGTTTCGGGTTGCCCATGGAAGGGAATTACCACTGTCCTTGTTTGTGGCGTTGACGTCAACTTCACGTTGTAGCAGTTCGGGTACGGCCTCGTTTCTTGCCATCCATGTATTACCACACTCATTAAGCAACGGTTCCTTTCATTTGTTTTCGAATGTAAAAACAACTAAAGAACAATTCAATAACACCTGTTTTACTACACTGTTCCTAATATAATTGTTGTCGTCTCACGATGCGAGTCATCGAGGACCGCGACGTTTTCTGTGCTTAATACCAGTCTTTTTCATCGTCGCGGTCCTCAACGACTAACATCGTGAGACAACTGGATAACCTTCATCCACGACAAAAAATCTCTTTCAATTTACTATACTATTATCCATACCATATCTGCTATAGCGATCGTGACCAGGACAAATATCACGGTGTTGCATTTAAAAGGGAAATTTGAAAAAAAAACATGATTAAAACACATTTACGGCTACCATTGTGAAGAGGTTTTGACGCGAGTTTAAATACACTTTTAAACTTACGCTTTAATCGTTTGAACTTACTGTTTTGTTGAAAATTAATGATTTCTGTGATTACAGAGAACAGAAATTTCAAAGTCAACGACACAGTAGTCTTGGCAGACACTAATCCAGTTAGAGGCAAGAGGTCCATCGCACGTGTAGTGGAAGTGTTCCCGGGACAGGACGGACGTGTTCGAAATGTTAAAGTGAAGAGTCCAACTGGTGTATATGATCGCCCTGTAGCGAAAATTTCTGTGATCTACCCAGCAGGGGGATACGAATAAATTGTTATGCTATTACATTGAACAATGTTAGGAAAAAGGACAACGCCTTTTTGGGGCGGAGAATGTTTTGTTGAAAATTAATGATTTCTGTGATTACAATGTAATGATTAATGAATAACTGATAGTTTGATTGACAGTTGACAAGTAGTAGAGTCGAACACGAGGAACTTTAAGACATTGTTTGATCCATGCTAACCTGAATGTTATTAATTGAGTCATGAGTTATGAAGTTTTGAAGAGATTTAACTGACACGGACAAGATAATTGATTTGGATGTGTCATAGAAGTAAGTAATTCGAGTTACTGAATTGTAAGAATACATGCCGTTTTCAAGTTAAATATGAAACGCAGAATTAGTTTCAAATATACTGTTAAAGTATTATTTCAGATCGAATTGTACTTTCAATAAATTCGATTCATATTCAAATCAAGTGGTCGTGAAAATCCAGACTCTCCTTATTCCAATTATATCTACATTTTAGAACGCGTACAAAAATTAATCGTGCTGACTGACAGAGTATATGCATGTGTCTCGGTTCTCCAGTATGTAATCGAAGTCGGTATTTGGCATTACAAATTTAGAAATATCTTCATTTTTTAAAACAGCTAATTTCACACAGTTAGGAGCCCTTACAACTTGTGAACTTTTGTGAAGTTTTATGAAACATGAGGGTCAAGGTTGGGAGAATTTAACAACTCATCAGTCAATTGATGTATTTAGGGCTGAGAGGGTTAAACGTCACGATTACGTCAGCCCTACACTTGCTTTAAAAGCTAAATCCTTTCACGATCCAAGTGCAGTGGCTCACAGGGCCGCTGCTTATTTCTGGTTTCTGTAGTGTCCCCCTAGACAGGACACTAATCTATCTTAGGTTAGCTCCCAGCAGAACTGGTACTCATTTATACAGCTGAGTCGACTGGAACAAAGTCAGGTAAAGTTTTTTGTTCAAGCACACAACACAGTGGTCTGACCGGGGCTCGAACACGCGACCTTAAGATTACGAGTCGAACACGCTAACCGCTCGTTCACTGCGCCGCCGACAGCACTTGATTTTTTTGTTCATTCGTGCTGTGTTGCAAAAATAGCCGTTTTGACATCTTTATTCAATACAATTTTATTTTTAAAATAAACACAGTAAAACACGCGCTCTGATTGGCCAAGGACCATTTCCTAAATCTTGATAAAAATCATAAATGACGTCATCAGTTGTCATTAATTTAAAAAGCTTTAGAAGATATTTTCCGTTTTTCCATGCTCTGTTGGAAACACTTCGGGTTGTTGGAGAACACTAGTCTAGAAAATATTTTGAATCAATCGCTTTCAGCTAATCATCCAAACCTCTTCGCGTGTTCTCCCAACATTTCCGCGTGTTACCAACACGGAAAATATCACTAGGTATATATATATATAAAAACAAATAATGAACAAATCTTACAAAAATTAACATATATTGTAATCTTTAGTAATTCATTTACATTAAATAAGGTTGCTATACTTAGGGCAAGGCAGTCTAAAAAGAAACCGCGAGGCTTATAATTTTGGGCTATCTTTTAATGTAGTCAGTCACAATAAAAAAAGATTTAGGGAAAAGGTCAAAACATGCAATGGTACTTCCTAGGAACCCAATTTAGGGTTTTTTCAAAAAGGTCGAATTTCAGGAGAAAATATCATGCTCAATAAAATAGATATTGATAAAGTGCTTGCACCAACACCTTCCTTAAAGACAGAGGAGTCCATAACACACTAAAAACCAATAACCTAAATCAGGTTTTGAGAGATTGAGCTCTGAAAAATTGGGGGGAGGGGGTAGGGGGTCTGTGCCGCCACCCACCACCTCCCCCAATAAAATTGGGTTCCTTAAAAATACCATTGCTTTGACTTCTTCCCTTATTCACGTGGAAAAAATCTCAGAGCTCAAAAGATGGTTTAACTCATTTGTAAATATGTATATTCATGTAAATAAATATTTCATAATAATAAATACAAATGAATTAATGAATAACTATGTATGTACATCCACAATAATAATCCATAATATAATAAATATAAACGAATGAATATATAACTTTGTGTGTATATGTAATTGTTTTAGTTATGCACACGCATATATATTCAAAGCACATACATACAAAATGTTGAAAGGCTGTGACAGACAGCACTGACTGAAAGGAAGAAAATGCCGTTCAAGTGTAATTACTATTTATGGCTCCAAGGCGAGCCTTTCGTTTTTCCGGGAAGGAGGCGGTACCGGAAACAATTTCCGCCGAAATATTAAATACTGCACTAACTTTCGAATTATAAAGAGTCAATACTTGAAGCTCAATCAACAATCGATACTATGACAAAAAAAAGAACTATTGTTTCTTAATATCACGATCGATCACCCCTTAAATTCGCTAAAATTCTGATGAGCAAACATGAACAACAGGAAGAACAACTGAAGTACCCCGGCAGTGGAAAAGACGGAGTGAAGGAGGACTTGATAACAAGCTGGCAAACATAAAGAAACCTTAATTTATTTTTCGATATTGCTGGGTTTTACTGTCTTCGGTATGTTTCAAAATGCCCTTTTGAAACACGAACATCTTTTTTGTCCCAGCGGAAAATATTACAATAATATCGAATAATAGTGTATCTTTATATTTATCAATTCCTTAATTATCAATGCAAGCTCTTCGTCATACCGTCAAGATTTGCAACCGAATACTTCAAGTTCTTACGATGTTTGGCGTTTAGGCAACCTCTTCAGATCTGAAGAGAGCAAGAAGTTTTTGAAACGTCAAACGTCATATAAACAATAAAAAAGAAATTGGTTGATAAACAGAATTCCATGTATGCACACATCAGAAGACTTAGAACTTTGCAAAAATTGTACCAGTTTGTTGATCTTAAATTTCAGTTCACGATCGAAACTCCCGAAATTCGGAATTACTTTTATTTCTTTTACTTCGAATTGTCAGCCGGTTCTGGTTTTTAGACAAATTGAAACTAAACAAGGCAAACATTTCTTTTGGGTTTACATTATGCATGACTGTTTTACGAGAGACTGTAATTCATATTTGAGCTATAAAAGAAACCCGCCAAAGGAGGTTAGGACTTCGCTGATTATGTCGGTTAGGAAAGTGATTCCTTTAAACACAGGTAGCCCAAGCACATAATCAGTTGAGATATAATATAGTAAATGTATACGGAATACTAATTAATAAATGATATCTTTACCTTAAATCGTAATAAAATCCTCTGAAACTTCTATGGTGTGTTTTAGTAGTCTTGCTTTTTCTTGTGGCCGAGTTTAACTGTACATTCCCCAACTGGTTGGGGATCGACGAGGCAGTTTTGAGACGTATGACGTCACACAGTCGTGTATAAATATATTACCTCATTCCGTTAGAGCTATGTTGGAGAATGTACAGTTAAACTCTCCCAATATCGCTCAAACTCAGCCACAAAAAAAGCAAGACTACTGAAACACACCATAAAAGTTTCAGAGGATTTTATTACGATTTAAGGTAAAAATTTCATTTATTACTATTCCATATACATTTACTATATTATATCTCCACTGATTATGTGGTTGGGCTACCTGTGCTATAAATAGACTCAAATGTAACGTTATTTACTTTCGTTTATAGCTTTGCCCAGAGGGGCGGGCAACCACCGTCGGTTTTGAATATTTGATGACCCCGCGAAGTATCAACGGAAACGCATTCGCTTTACCGATATTAACCTTTCACAAGTTTACTTGCACTAATACACAAAGGTACTTACTGAACTCGTGTCAAATTAAGGTTTGAAAATGCAAAGTTCTCGATAAGATATCATCTAATTCTCACTTCTGCGTGCCAAGTAACGAAAAGTCACTTCCGAGCTCTTCATGATAAAACATATTACAGCGCGATTATGAATCAAGGACGAAAGTTCGTCGATACAACATAGATTAGCCAATCTAGCTAGTCTAGTGCACCGCGTTGCTAGCTAACATAAAATTTGACTAAATTATCTCATACCTCTCCTTCCTTTGTTTTTAGGACTTACCTCAACAGTTTCACAAAATCTCCTGGCCTCTTTTAGATGTCAGAAAAAACCCAATAACTGTAGTCACCAGCCGGCCACACCACAACAGCATATTAGCTCTAAGGGAATGAGGAAATATTTATACACGACTGTGTGACGTCATACTTCTCAAAACTGCCTCGTCGGTATAAGTGCGATATTGCAAGTTATAGAATAAAGATTTAAAAAAAATGGGAATAAGGCATGTTTCATGTTTGCAAATAGGGAATGTAGGGAGGATATTCGGGAACGAGCAACCCTGTAATCTAGGCGGGTTTCAGTATGACGTCATTGTTTTCATTTCCCTCAACACAAATCAAAGTTCAACAGTGAGACAAAATGAATCCAAAATCCGATAGAGTATCGCAAAAGTGATTAATCATTGAAAGATTTTGCTCGATACACAGAGTACTTTAAAGAAATGAAACTTCTAAAGTTGTTAAATTACAAAGATTATATGGCTGGGTGGCAAGAGTTGCCTCAACTCCATTTGGAGTTTTTAAAAGGCTCATTTCTCCGAAAGTATCCAATGTATCAAGATATTAAAACTTTCACTGATTGCTAACTGCGCTATATTCTAATAAGCTTTCGAATTATTTTATTTGAATGCGGAAGTTGGATTTACACTGTTATCATCATGTAGACAATGAAACCCGCCCATACCTAGTATCACAGCCCTGTCACAGTTCGGCTACAATCTCTTTGTTGTCATATCTCATATTATAGCTACTGCTTTCAAAGTGCTAATAAGCAAGAAAGAAGTGGAACTATGCCTGAAATTTCCATGCAATTTCTCCAAAGGGAGCGTTCATTATTTCTGAGGGGGCTGGGATGTGTGAAAGTTTTTAAGTTTCTTAGGGAAAAGGTCAAAACAATAGTACTTCCTAGGAACCCAGTTTAGAGGGGTGGGGTATTATGTGCCGCCACCCACCACCATTTTTTCAAAAAGGCTGAATTTCAGGAGCAAATATCATGTTCAATAAAATAGATATTGATAAAGTGCTTGCA
>JAOBRD020476453.1:2350-12799 GCA_027575215.2 Hydrozoanthus sils | reverse complement strand
AAAGTAATGGTCACGGTCATGAAAGCGGTTACAGCAACAGTCATGAACAAAATAATGGTCACGATCACGACAGCGGTTTTGGCAACGGTCATGTGAATGGTCACAATCACGATCGCGGTCACTGTAATGTTACGATAGCGATTTCGGCAACGGTTATGGTCATGGTATGGTCACGGTCACAATCGCAGTTATAGTAATGGTCATTTCAATGGTCACGGTCACAGTAACGTCACGATAGTGGTCGCAGCGACGGTCGTGATCATGGTATGGTCATTTCAATGGTCACGGTCGCGATCGTGGTCGCAGTAACATCACGATAGCGGTCACGAAAACGGTCATGGGCATGGTATGGTTGCGGTCACGATCGTGGTAGCAGTAATGGTCATTATGATTGTCACCGTCAAAATCGCGTAAACAGTAATGGACATTTCAATGGTCACGGTAGCGATCGTGGTCACAGTAATGGTCATTTTGATTGTCACAGTCAAAATCGCGTAAACAGTAATGGACATTTCAATGGTCACGGTTGCGATCGTGGTCACTGTAATGGTCATTTTAATTCTCACGGTCGCGATCGTGTTAACATTAATTGTCATATTAATTGTCACGGTGGCGATCGTGGTCACAGTAACATCACGATAGCGGTCACGGAAACGGTCATGGCCATGGTATGGTCGCGGTCACGATCGTGTTAACAGTAGTTGTCATTTTGATAGTCACGGTCGCGATCGTGGTCACAGTAGCATCACGATAGCGGTCATGGAAACGGTCATGGTCATGTTATGGTTGCGGTCACGATCGTGTTAACAATAATGGTCATTTCAATGGTCACGGTGGCGATCGTGGTCACAATAATGGTAATTTTAATGGTCACGGTGGCGATCGTGGTCACAATAATGGTAATTTTAATGGTCACGGTGGCGATCGTGGTCACAGTAGCATCACGATAGCGGTCACGGAAACGGTCATGGTCATGGTATGGTCGCGGTTAGAGTAATGGTAGTTGTAATACTCTGTGCTCTATTTCTACAGGCATGAGCTACAAGTGGTTATGCGAAGATCCTGTGCAGGCCTTCATACTCACTGCACTCCCCACCCACAGGAACTGCAGGCCTACTGTAAGTATATATATAATCAACCGAATGCTTAACAGTTTTTTGTACATTTATCACAATTATGATTAGTTAGAAACTCAACCAAACTAACTGAACTTATCTTTCACGTTGAGTGAGTTTGTCAACAGGTGGATCGAAGACATTTTGTTCGATATTTACTAACTACAGAAGCATATAGAGACTGCTCTAGGTTGCATAGGTTTTAAAACTGTTGATAAATACGTTTTACTGTGACTAGCTAGATCAGTATATGTAACTGAGCTGTAACGTTTATATATTTTTATCTGAATGGAAACGTTGCCAATATGTCTACTAGGAAAAGCTACGCACACATTCTCTTCAACTGATATTTCAAAGTATCTAAGGCGCTTGTGTCTGGACATTGCAACTTCCTTCGCCTCGAGTATTTTCAAGTTACGATTACAGTTTTTTCAATCTAATAGTTTGTACTTCTCAGTTTGTTAGGTATGATAACAGAAAAAGGATGTCCAAGAATAACATTGAAAATTAACATATAAAACACTAAGGTATGACATGTAAACATTCCGAGAAAGAATTGAAAGACATATTTGGTGGCTAAACTTTAAAGTATCTGGTATCCGATCTAAGGGGAAGACTAGAAGCGAAGCGCCCTTCCTTTCTTCCCTTTGTTTGTTCTTATGTTTTTCATCAAAATGAATACGATATATTAGGTATTTGCGAAAAAGCAAGCTGTCAGCTGGGTGAATGGAGTCAATGGTCGGGCGTAACGCCGTCACAAGGAAAGTGCTCAGAGCTTGTACGAACACGGTCTTATACAAAGTCTCTCTCTACAACCACTGTTTACAATGTGCAGAACTGTAACTCAGTCGTTAACAGCTGCCCTCCGCCGAAACACAGTAGAAAGCAATTATGTAAGTTTAACTTAATTCTATTTAGAATTTGATCATCTTTGATTCTACTTTGCCCAACTGGGGACTTTGGGTTGTTGCTGTGTTGTTTTGGTTCTAGTGGTAAGGAGGGGGGAGGGTTTTAAAGGGGGAGGGGAGGGAAAGCAAAACTGTTCTGTTTAGTGCCATTTTCGAGAAGCCGATCATAAGGAACGATCGAGAAGAAGAAAAAATTTTCCTTGCTGTTGTCTAGCATGGCACCGACTCTCACGTTAAGATCATTTAGGTACAGTGCGTCAAATTGTTTTGGCTTCCGGGAAATAGAATGATTTGTGTTAGGGCGTCAACTATTGTTTCCATAAATTATAGACAATGCACCAAGATGATAACTGATTTTATACCTAAAACAGTTTAAGTGACGAAGTGGAGGACAAACTACTTCTAACTCGTTCTTATTTCTAAAGAATGACAGGTTCTAAAATGTTCAGTTTTATTCATTCTTGTCTTGTAAACAGCCTCACTAAAAATTCTGGCGAAGAATAGGTGATATGTACTTGTGAATTATTTAAACCAATCAGGCAGCTGCCCCAAGGTCACGTGCAAGCCAGGAAGATGGTCAGAATGGCAGCCAAAGGTGCTAGAAGCTGGAAAATGTGGTCAAGTGCAAACACGTACAGTGAGCTACAATAAATCCATCAGTTACGTCCAATCTAACGAGCCGTGCCCGAGCCGTGTCTTGAGTTGTCCAGCAGATTATAAAGAGAAAAGAATCCATTGTAAGTCTAATCTTTTGCAATCACAAATTTTTCAAACGGCTTAACAAAAATCAAGGTAGAAAACCTTTGATAGCAGTTTTTATTGATTTCACGTGCTTTATGTTTTAAATTTGAGTGACCCTGCACTCTGTGAGGTTTTGACTAAAACCTTTAACATGGCTTGAGAAAAATTCTTTACGATAAAATTTTGAACATCAGATTTTGGTTTTGTGATACCTTTAACCCTCACAGTTGCAAAATTCTGCAGATTCGCCCATGGACGCGCGATTACCAGTCCGGGTACTAGAAGGGATGATGTTTGTCAAGAAAAGTGCTAGCAAATGCAGAAAAGAAAAAGTTTCATTTCTCTTTAAGAAAAGCTATACCCAATCGTTTTACCGTTGCCAGTTGCACCTTAGTGATCACTTAAATGGGTTCCTGGACGAACGTCATCAAAGTCCGGTCCAGGTTCTTCTGGCTGCGCGGCCTTTGACGAAAAGAGACGCAACTTTATGGCGCTGCCAGCGCAATAATCCTGTGGTGAAAGCCATTGAAAACTATTCTTTTATTTTATTTTTCAAATAAAGTGTGTAGAGTGCATGCAGGACCACCGCGGTTTGAAATAACAGAAGCTCGGATTCTGAAACAACCAACTCCGTACTGACATCAAACTGTGATCATTTGACTAGGCAAGTGTGCATATCGGGATACCTGTGACGTCAGCGAGTGGAGCGAGTGGACCAGTCCCCTATCAGAGGAAGGATGCAAGGTTCAAACACGGCGCAAAAGCTATATCTCTCCTATAAAACACGTGACAAGGTCTCACTGTGACGGACTTTTGACAACCTGTCCAGTACTTCCAGCTGAACAAACTAGAACCATGTGTAAGTTGAACAAACATACAACAGTGCGACAATCAAACACTTTTTCAAATTAATTTTAAGATATTTTATTGGCGCTAATCTACTTTGTAAAAAACAGCCTGTCAATTTCGAAATTTCCACCATCTGCTCTCCAGAAAACTTCACTGCTCAACCAACAGAGTTTTGGACCTTGTTCCACGAATTTGTGGTAAATAGCTTAAGTTCTGCTAAGTTGGCAGTTTATCGACGAAGTATGATTTCTTTATTTAAAAAGCAAGAGAGTCATTCTGCTTCGATTTTTTTCTGATTTCGATATATTGTAGCTTTATAAACCAGTTTCAAAAGATCTAGATATATGCTCGTGAGTCTAAAATACCTCTTGTGCTGGTGTTGGGCAAGAGTAGCACGAAATGAAATAGGTAAGATTAGAATCACAAAGATATTAACCGAGTATCTTCTGCTGGCGTAACTTCTCAATAAGCCCTTTGAAAATACGACTCTTGATAATATACAAGCTCCTTTGAGTATATACCCCCCCTCCCCCCTTCTTTGGCTTTCCATGATTTAAACCCCACCTTAAATAAGATCACCAAGAGATGCTCGTAAAAGCTTCATGGGATTGTTTTCTAAGTTTACGTTACACGGATCTTCAACCTGGTTCCCAGCGCTTTTCCCTAGGTTGATGGATCTTCTGTCATCTTTGAGTTTAGCTAAACATATTGTCTAGTGGTCAGCGGAAGTCGGTAGATAATATTCGTTTGAGAGTTTTTTGTTGTTTTAATGAGTTTCTAGCGTCGAAAATTGGGAAGACGCTTGCTTTCTCTTTTTTAACTAGTCAAAATTGAGTGGTAGGCTATGTTTGATCATTATTGTATATGTGCATCGTTTACATCACTCTCTCATTACCCACATATGGTAAACTAGTCTGCTGTATAATAACTACTTATATATTTCCAACATATAGGCAAATGCCCGCGTGTTACGTGCTTTGATGGAGGTTGGGGCGAGTGGGCTAGGATCCCAGAAGATACGTGTGTCAATCAGACACGCAAGAGGCAGGTGAAGCCTGCCACGCAGTTAGTTGATCGTGAGAGCAACTGCGATGGTGTACAAACCACGTGTCCTGTGGCAGAACAACGTCACACATGGTGTAAGTGAGCTAAGATATTGAAGTTTAGATTTATTGGCATTTAAACTGAATAACACGCCAATGAGAGCCCAAATGCTCAAGACCGATTAACCGGCCAAACTCGGGGTTTCGTTTTTAATCTATGCTCGTATTTCGTTCGATCCGTTTACTGACTTCGCTTCAAATTTTGCGGTTAACATGTTTGTATGCTGTCTATAGCTTGATACAGCTGGCATTTTGGGCCTTTAACCTTTCAGTCCCAGTTGTATTGGTAAATTCTTCCAACTAGAGCCAATACTTTTCATGGAACAGCCTGGGAGTATTTTACTTTTCATTTTCAGTAGTGGTTGACCAACTTGCCTTATTTTGTATGTGTTATAAAAGAAGAAATTTGGTGTTGATAACTGGCTTGGACTGAAAGGAGTAACCCGGTAAAAAAGGGTATCTCTATACCACTCGTTGCTAATGTTCCTAAAATTTCTAATACCAATCTCTGTTGACGTTCTTTCTTCGCCAGGTAACTGTTCCTACAGAGAGGACTGTACCGTATTGCAATGGGGAGCCTGGACAGGTGATATCCCGGATCTTGGTTGCGGTGCGCAAGTGCGCACGCGTCAATACAATAACTCCATCATTTACATCGGCCGTGACACGTGTGAAGGATTAGAAAGTTGCCCGACTCTTATAGATGAGGCACGTACTAAATGTAAGTAAAAGGGTTTTTTAGATAAGATTGAAAAGTGACTACATAGTATTAATAAGAGTGATACTGGTATCAAATGTAAAAATAGGAATATTAAGAACAGATTTTAATCATAACCAGCATGCATTGCTCACTTAGTTAGCAAACAATGTCTTGCCTGGGACTCCTATGCTTTGGTCCTTACCAGATCCGTGTAAGTAATAGGCGGCTTTTACTTTTCCCATACCAGAATGTTTAAATTTTCATGCTGAGAATACATCAACCAGTGTGCAACAAAGTTTTAAAGTAAAAAGCAGTGAAACTCTACTTTAAAGCGATGCTTCTATTGTGCTCAAACAAATTAGTCAATCATAGAATTCCAATACAACAGCAAAAAAAGCCTTTTCACTTTCAATGTTCTCCAAATGGATTTTTTTCCTAACTTTAATATTAGAAACAGAAATTTTAACTTTAGGTTTGAATGAGTGAACTCTACTTTAAAGCGATGCTTCTATTGTGCTCAAATAAATTAGTCAATCTAGAATTCCAATACAACAGCAAAAAAAAGCCTTTTCATTTTCAATGTTCTCCAAATGGAATTTTTCCAAAATTTAAAAACAGCAATTTTCAACTTTAGGCTTGAATGAGTGAACTGGAAAGAAATAAATTAGCTTACTTATGAAAATATTAAAGTTTCTATTCCCCAGGCGTAACCTGCCTAGTTCTTACTTGGATCTTTAACTTAATCAAAGATATCCTCTGGGTGCTCGTGGAGTGTTATGCAACTCATGTAAAGGAAATGTAAACTACTAATCTATAATATCGACTTTTAATCGATTGGATGAGCAGCGACATGGTTGGATGAAATAATTTTCTATTGTTATATTTTTCCCCTACGCAATCCCGATGCTTGTGGATTTTCCACTCGCGAAATGATAACGGAACCGTTTTAAAACAACTTTGATGAGTTAGTTTTAGGTTATAACTTCGTTTGTGCCTTTATCGTAGAACTAAAACAATTTTACGACGGAAAAGACAAAGTTTTTATCCCATACAGAATTTACAATCTGGTATAAAACTTAGAGAGAAAGTTTGCGAGGAGTATTTCCCTTCTTACTTTATTACCAAGTTGCAAACTTCCGGCCATATGGAATAATTTGAGTAAATTAGAATCGTTGGACTATCAAGCGAGCGGATGCCAGATGTATGTCCAGCAGGAATAGTGTAGATGTAACCAATGACGTCACTCTTCAGTCTCTGTGGTTCAAATGGTAAAGAATTTGACCAATAATAACATATAGGGCAAAGTTACTTCGGTTTGATTGGATATCAACGGGGGCATTTTTTTTAGTTCAGGGCAAAATTAATCGGCGCTGATTGGGCACTGGTATATTTCCGAAATCTTCCGAAGAATTTCCGAAGTTTTTTAAAAAGTCTTAAAAACGTATCAGAAACGTTTTGCTCTAGTCGTTTTAAAGATTTTGAAAATTTACGAATATTTCCGAACATTTCCGAATATCTCCGAACTCTTTCCGAATGTTTTTGAAAATCATAAAAACGCCTTAGAAATATTTTTTTTAAAACCGTTTCCGAAGACTTTGGAATGTTTAAAGAGATCGCAAAGGCTTTCAAACTCGAAAAAACTTTGAACCAAAATAGAATTATAATTGAGATCTGATTGTGTCAACTAAATTTTTAAAAAAATTTCGCAAGGTAACTGCAACGAGGTCATCTGCAAGTGGAGTGATTGGTTCGCAGAGAGTTCTGACCCAAGAACAGGATGTGCTACCGAAGTAAGACTTCAGAACGTATCGTCAGGATTTCGAAAGCTCGAGAAGAATCAGAGTTGTGAAGGGTTGAGAACTTCATGCGCTGAAAATGTGTTAACAGAGAGAAAAGAATCTTGTAAGTCACTCAATTTGTTTGTAAAACCTACCTACCAATCTACCTATTTACTCATTGTTTTACCTAACAACCCATCACTCTATCTCCCTAGCTACCTAATGACCTACCTATCTACCAAACTACCTGTTTCCCTGTCTAACTAGCGCAAACTTTCTAGTGACGGAGAAAACCTCCAGAAGCTTACTTGATTCTAATTAATTTGATTCATATTTCCATTCATTTATCAATATACTTTTCTATCTAGTTATCTGTGTATATACCTACCTACGTAATTATTTACATTCGTACGTATTAGCTTACCTACCTACCTATTTGACGACCTACCTTTTTACTTATCTATCTATAGCTACCTACCTATCCATCTGACTATAGCTATATTCAGCTGTCTATCTATAGCTGCCTACCCAGCTACATCCTTGTCTGTTTGACCTATTACTTTTTATCCTACCCGCCTACCCAACAGCCACCAAACCAACAGACTAGCTGCTATCTGTTAACTGTTTTTCAGGTGAGCCTACAACTACAAAGGAGCCGAGTATCGCACCTACAACTGCACAACCTACTATAGCACGTTAGTTCACTTTTTTTTATTTTCCTCCACCTGATTCTATGGGAGTCCCTTCAGGTTTGAGGTCCTTTCGACTGGGGGAAAATTATGATGGTGTTAATGATGATTATAAGAATAATGATGATGATGATGGTGGTGGTCGTGATGACGATGGTAATGATTTTGATGATTATTATAATGATGATGGCAATGGTGGTTGTGGTGGTTGTGGTTGTGATGATGATAATTTTGATGATGATAATGATAATGGTGATGATATTGATGATGATGATGATAATGATGATGACGATGACGATGATGGTGATGATAATGAAGATGGTGGATCGTTTTTTTTATTATTTAACCAAGGTTCGTTCACAGTGAAGAAAAGAAAAAAGTTTAATGCTAAAGACAATGTTGTTATCGTTATAAGAATCCAAAACCTATTGTTATATTGTTGCGAAACTACGCCCTACTCATAGAATGATCTGCTTCTTTAGTGTATCTACTTACGATTTAACTTGGTAGTTTTTATATAGTTTTTCCGAATGTAAAAAAAAAGTTGAGTCCCTTTGAATGTCTCAAGTTTGTCAAGACCGTGATTAGCTAGGGAACAATTGTGTCTCTACTCTGTTGGACCCTTAAGTTAGCAATCTTAATGTTTGATCGCTAGCGACTTCCGCCACCTATAAAGCACTTGGATGTTTTAAAGACAAAGGAAAATTGCCAAGGCCTCTACAAAAACTGATCAAGAACCTACGCCACTCGATTGACTGGTATAATTTGGGAAAAACGGTTCAGGAGTGTGCGGATTTTGTCAGAGAAAAAAGGTAAGCTGTTTCTGTAAGCCGATCTTCCCCAAGTACTTGGTTGCGTCAAATCTGTATTCAACATATATATTCTGGCTCTGTTTCGGTTTGGCTCGAATTATCTCAACGAACGATTGATCGTTGTCAACATGGAGTTTACACGTAACAAATGAGAAAGCAAGTTACCATATTCATGACAAAAGAAAAAACAACTACAATCCAAAAGTGTTCTGCTCGACCGTCGAACATTTTGTTAACACTTTTTACCTCAAGATGATTTTCGGTTTTGTGTGTAAAAACCAAAAATATTTTTTACAATTGTGATGAGAACATTTCTATTCTTTATAGGCTTGAATATTTTGGTATTCAGTACTGGGGCGAATGTTGGAGCGGTGTCAATGCAGGAGAAACATACGCAGTTGACGGAGAGAGTAAGAAAGGTTGTTATGGTGGTGTTGGAATGGAACATTACAACTTCGTGTACAGAATCACTAATAAGCTAGGTACGTATATCACTTAACCAGCCTCTCTCGTCGTCGATTATACTTCATTTATTATATAGATACTGATGATAAACGGAATTTTTCCTTTTACTAAAAACTTATATCTTCATCGCGTGCAGTGAAGATAATATTTCTTCCTTTAACCTGCCTGGAAATGGTGTAGCCATGGTTACAAACATGATAAGCCGATTACAAGAAAGCTTCCGGTTTAGGCGCGCTGCTGTTTTTTTTTTTAATGTTGTGTTTTATGTAGAAATTTCATCAGTACCTATAAAATAAACAGAACATTACATGGCCGCTAGGGGATACGATTTTTATCTTCTCGTACTGAAAGTATTTCTCATCCTGTCACTTCGTTCACTCATGAGAATTACTTTTGAAGAGCAATCGATGAAAACTTTCGTATCCCCCAGCTAGCGGCAATGTGATAATTATTTTCTATAAGTACGACACCAACCTTAGTTTGAAATCTTGAAATCATCAGTGATTTCATTAACTGGATTAATTGTTGCCAATAGCAAGGTATTCGATAGACATAATGTATTATTTTGTGTAATCATACCCTTTTAATCAACAAATGACATAACAGAACAAATTAATTGAAACAGTCAATCACTAAAAACGATAGAAGTATTGTGGCAAAAAGGAAAGTTTTGGTTTGATATTGCGATAGAAAAAAGTGGCTAATTTACTTACCTTTTGTGGAATCATTCTTTTGTTCTTCAAGCTTTTATACTCAAATGATAATGTCACCTCTCGTGTTTCACAATCAATTCACCTCTAAATAACACTACGACATTTAACTTATCTTTAGACAATACAAAAATGCCTGAGTGTAAATAAGCAAAGGAAACGATCATTAGGTGCTTGCTGAAATGAAATATTTTATTACCTCAGTGGATAAACCTTGCTAAATGAGAAATAGCGGTGAAAGAGTTTTGTCGAAATCAAACTAACATATAATATTTTCAACTGATGATGTCAATTTGTTACAGGCAAAGTCTACTGCCAATCCATAATCTTTGGATGAATTTGAGCCCAAATTGAATCACTAGTCTAAGTTTGGCTTAAATTCATCCAAAGGTTGTCGAATGGCAGCAGAATTTTTAAAAAAAATACAAATTTGCCTGTAAATAAAGTGACATCATCAGATGAAAACAATAAACATTAATATTTCAAGAACCATAAGATTTGACACAATTTTCTTACCGCTATTTCCCTTTTGGCAAGGTCTATCCACTGAGATAATACACTTGTTCATTTCATAGGCAC
>JAOBRD020476353.1:0-11075 GCA_027575215.2 Hydrozoanthus sils | reverse complement strand
TTACAGACATGTACTTACAGACATGTACTTACAGACATGTACTTACAGACATGTACTTACAGACATGTACTTACAGACATGTACTTACAGATCGTGCGTCAATTGCCTGGCTCCAATGTATCTATTAGACGACTTCCGTTCCTCGGAGCAGATCTATAACTACAATACTAGTACTAGACACAAAGACCTTGTCCGCCTGCCTCTTGCAATCTTTTAAGTTCTAATGCCGCAAAATCCTGAAACACTTCTTCCCGTAACTTACGTCATGATCATGATCAGTCTCTCATTAGTTTTAACTGAAAGTCAGGCAACATATATATCCAAATCCTCTCCTTTAATTTCCATTTTTATAAACTCTTTGGATAGTTTTTTTTTTTTTTTTTTTTTTTTTTCATTTTTGTGCCTAGTGGCTCGAAGAGCCCAAGGCACAACTAGTAGTTGATCCTAATTGGTTTGAACACTTCTTAATAAAAAAAAACATTTTAACCTAAGACTCAGAAGCTGAATTTGTGTGACACTTCAATATCATTTTGTCCAAAAAGGTAGCGGTCTCTGACACAGAGTTTTGTCATCTTTTTCAGTCCGATCCATGCAAGGTTTTCCTTTACAAGTTAGTTGCAACTCAACTGTCCTCTTAGCTTTGATGCAGTGTCTGTTTGTATGTCATCCTATCGTTTACTGTTTTTTTAGGATGGATTCCAAACATGTATTGCTGGAATAGAACGTTTCTTGTATGGCAGATCCTTTTCCGATGCCGGTAAGCGTATGGAAGATTGGAGGTTCTTCCTTAGAATGTCATACTGTGACTGGTCGATAAAGTTTTCAAGGACATACAAGATGCAAGAGATAACAAAGATAGTAACAAAATACAAGTGGATTGCATAGTTTACTCTTTTGTTTTATGCATCTTATCAAGGATGAGCTGAATAACGTTGCCGAGCACTGGAATCTCCATGCACAGAATGATGACGCAAGACCAGTTACTGCACTTGGTTCAGGTGACCAGTTTCGTTTGCAGAGCTTGCTCTGATGGAAATCGTATAATAACCACGCAAACATGTTGTGTTGTTGTACCATAGAATCATGGTAATGCAAGGGTGACTTACCCACTTTCCAAAGACTTGTTGTACCATAGAATTCGGTGGTAATGCAAGGGTGGCTTACTCACTTTACATTTAAGACTTGTTGTACCTTACTCCATAGAATTGTCGTAGTGCGAGAGTGGTTTATATTCACATTTTAGAGACTTGCATTGTTGTATCACATCATTGCGGTACAGAAAATTTTCCCCAGATCTGGATGCAATTGCATTGCCAGTGCATCAGTACAGCTTGCTCGAAGGACAAAAAGACTAGTTAGCCTTTGTGTTCTTTAGAGTCATCGTTACAAAGAAACATCTTTTTGTACGTATTCTTTTGATTGTTGCCATGATTTACAGATTCAAGGGCCAGGTATGAGGGGATGTGATATACATAACTGATTGCTACAGTCTTTATTCAACTGATGGGTGAAGAAACGTTAACAGCCCAACGATAAGTAATCATCTGGAGATACTGTTAAGTGACTGATCGCAAAGGTGAATTTTGAAATTCCATCGCAGTAAGATTGTTACGAATTCTTCCTAGAATAATGCAAAGGCCTAATATTGCTCAATATCGTCTAACTCCGCTCAATTAAAGCCAAATGTCGCACAATATTTAATTTCAATTCCTCAGTTAGCTTAGACTCTCACTTTCAACGACTCTTCCACATGATTTTTTACACCACAATCAATGAAGGTCCCCATATGGATATGTTAATCATAGATACTTCATTGCATGATAGCATTCTACCCAATATCGTCCAATGTCGCTCAATATCGCCTATCGACGCCCAAAATATTTTCGAATGTTTTGTAAAAATTGCTAATGTCGCCAAAGAAATTCAAATGTAGCCAATTATCGTGGCGACATTGGACACAAGATTAGGCCTATGCAACACATCCCTGGACACTGCATAATACAACTGCTTGTTTCCTCGCCCTTACTGAAAACTTAAGTACAACATCGTCTAGAACTTAACACTGCCTTTCCTTTGCACAGTTCTGGATAGCACTGAGCTAGACTGCTAGAAAAGTTTGTCACCATGAAATTTTCTTCAGTCTAATAGAGCAATTTCGTTAGTTACTAAGAACCTGGCAAGAGCTTCAAAGCCCATAAATAACACTAAGACTATGCTCATGCATCAATGTAAAATTAAACTAACCCAAAGAGTAGTTGAGTCAAATACTTCAAGTTGTTTTTATATTTATCCTTGCTAAATGTATTTCAAAATAGAAAGAACTGTTACTAATATTATGAACTAGTACATGTACATCTCAATCTGTTTAAAAGATTTATTACTATTGTCTGATCAAAATTTCAGCCTGGTGTGATGGTTCTTAGCTTGTTCTCAATTTGTGGGCAACCACAGCTAGGGCGTTTTTATAAAGTTTGTTTTGCAGGCTTCCTTTCTTGAATTTATATTGGAAGATGCAGCAAGAAAAATCTCTAAAGCTTGAGGTCAGTTTATGAGGAAGTATATACGTCATTTACAACTCATGCATGCAGGGTGGTGTTGGGTAAAATGTACTGGTTGATTAATAGTTCTCACTGAGATAGTAAATATTTGAATTTTTTTCTAACTCGAGTCCTACACAAAAATTGCTAAATATAACTTCTCCTTTAACTCACTTTTTTCCTTCTTAAATCTTAAAAAATTACATCAACTGGGACCCTAAAAGTCACTTTAAAAAAATGCAATACTTCCAAACGACTAGCATAATTCAGTCTTGGTAAATAATTTGTTTCTATCTACCCGCATACTATACTCTTTATTCGTTTTTTTTAAATGTTCTATCCGTCTGTTTAAAATTGCTGCTGTTATTTTTTACCTCTAATTGCAAGTGTTTATCATTATATTGTAATCAGTTCTTTATTATTATTCTTGATATTGACGATGTTGCTATTTCGCGTTTATAAAGGTGGCGTTACACAATCTAACTTTTAGCGCGACTTTTCGCGCAACGATGTTGCGTTAAAAGTTGACTGTCGTGTAACATGGTACCGTAGCGACTTTTAGCGCGACTTTTCGCGCAATATTTTGCTGGACAACGCGTTGCGAGTTTTTCAAATGGTTTCAAAAACGTTTAACAAAAAGTGACAAATTTTGAGAAAGTTGGTTCGTGAAACATGTCACGTCAACTTTTAACGCAAAAGTCGCGCTAAAATTTGGATTGTGTAACACCAGCTTAATTTTTTTTTGTGAAATTGTTAGTAATTCATTTGAATTGAATTTCCGCTACTTCGTTTAAGAAAATAATTTAGCTTCAAATAAATTCCTCTGCCTAACGAAGTTTCTACCAGCTGGTTACTTAAATACTTTTAAATTATTCATTCACTATTTATAACTTTAAAGATATTCTTTTATGAATATTACTTCCAATATTGGTAAAAGCATTAAGAACGTCATTTGAACCAATAATTCTTGACGTCATGAATTTTTAAGCAGCCTTGCGGGAAGAATTTTTAATATTTGTTTTCACTGAAACTTCAAAGTCTTGCGGCAGAGGTTTTGTGTCAACTCCACAAAAACTTTCCATTTTCGTGAACTGATTATAGTTATTTTTAGTTCAAGCTGGGAATGTGATCACAATCACCTTAAAAATGGAAAAAACTTAGCTAAAGTAAGAACCTTTGGGCGTTTAATATTAACTGAACTAATAATACCCGAAACGATGATTCACCTGCCGTATTTGAAAACTTACCTGTTTTGTTAAATTCTGATCAGTATTACTAAAAAGAAATTATGTCATCAAGAAACAGTTTTAATTTTTCTTAAAATGTTTTATCATAACCAACATGCAAAACAAGACGTTCAATCATACACAATTGAGTTGTCTCGATGTTTTTCTTCGAGAAGTAAATTAATTACAGATGAGACGAAATTTGAATTAGAAAAAAATATTCTCGTGGTAGAAGTTACTAGATGAATTTCACAAAAAAGTTGAATTTATCAAATTTCACAGAGTGTTGAGTTATTTCTATATGTTCTAGTTATGAAAACTTGAAAGTCAAATTTTATTTCCTGAGGTTAAGAAACTGCTGTGTAGCTTTACCTAAAATATTTGTTTTGTGGGAAAAATTCATATCTGTCGAGGTTTTGGCGACTTCCACAATTCGTACGGATTCACCGCAAACTTTTACGAAAAGGAATTCTTATTACATTCTGGATTCTCGATCCAGTGTGAGATCGCTTAGCTACACAAATTAATCTTTTACTTTAAAGTATTCATTTTAATTCATCAACCGTATACTTGGCTCAGAAAGTGACAGGAACTCTATACCAATATAGAAACATTAGCTAGATTGAGATATTTTCGGAAGAAAAACAAAAGCTAAATCTACTTTGGTGTTTCTCTCTGTCACGTGCCGCCAACCGATGGGGATCTTATGGCATTGTTGAAGAATTACCACTGAAGATTAACCCAAAGGTACGGTGTAATTCCAGGGAAAAGAGGATCTTCGCGAACCCTCCACTAACTTGTTTTTGAATGCTCTGAAACACTTGAGTTACACTAAGTTTCTCTAAGTTCGCTATTAATAGTTAAAATGCTTGAGTTCACAACAGAATCTTCTGGCGTTTTGCTACCTACCAACGAAGGCTAAATCGAATGATTTTGGTTTCTTATTCTTTCCGAGCTTAACTCCATGAAAAAGTCAAGTATCTTTAGCTAATTTGCCTTTCTTTTTTTGAGAAGAAAAAAAAACTCTAAGCAATTATTGAACGAAGTAATTAAGCTTTGAAAATATGGTATAGACAACAAGTTATTACGAAGAACGAGCAGTGATCAGAGGTGTTGGTCGTTAATCGTAACAATGAAAGTCGTTAAGTGCATTAACTATAAGTTTCATGTCTCAGTCCAATTACCCGTATGCAAGTGTATATTATTTCGTGAATGTAAAATGTCAGTGCGTTCATCTATTATTTCCTTCCGGAGGCGTCCGAGTCATTTCAGTGTAGCATACAATGAATGTCTCGCAAAATCGTGAATTATTGCCGCGAGATCGAATTGATAAGATCAAAGTTCGTAGTGTGTGGAAGCAATACAGTTGTATAAATGATTTGCCACCAACATAGCCCATCTTGTAATCTTTCAACAGGCGGTCAAAGAGGTACTCTACGGATTGTAGTTGAACGAAGTAAGACGGAAAAGCATTTCACCAAAGCAAGAACAAGATTTCACAACAAATCTTTGGAAGGGATAGCTCACAACACGTCAAATTCAAACTTATGACGGGATAAAACATGGAAGGTAATATCTTTTGGATTTTTGCTTCAAGTTGATCGACTTTAAATGTGGAAAAGCGCTTAGTAAGAAGGTTTGGCTAGTAAGATAGCTTTATTTCTGACCCAAAGCTGTTTTAAGATTATCACAGTTTTCAAATCTTGTGGTTTAGTGTTCTGTCCCACTCGTCCTATTGTTACACAACCGCGTCCTTTCCAGTTGTGTTAGCTCCAAAATAACGATAAAGTATTTTTGTTTTCAATCAAACGTTACCAAAGAACTCGTATTTCTCTTCCTACAAAGCCGTAATTTCCTAAGGTTTATTATAAAAACCCCGATGAATATTAGTTAGTTTGAAAATTTTAAATTCATGCACTTGTCTCTGATGGGTTTGTTTACATAAGTAGACATGGCTTACAGTGAACATATTTGTTTACAAATCGTTTTGCCTCGAGATAAAATGTTTGAAATAGTATGAATTTGTTCTGAGCTTGAACCAAGGAATATTTCAGTTCCTTATGAGACTCACTAGTTTGTAAACTCGTTTTCGTGGAACTAGTCTAATTGTTCTGGTCTTACAGAGCAAGATGCAAGCAAGAAAGTCATCACTGGATGCGTGAAATGGTTTAATCTTGTCAAAGGGTTTGGTTTTATAACTCGAGACGACTCGAGGGAAGATATTTTTGTACATCAGGTAAGAAAAATGGCGCTATTCAAGATTCAAGCCACAACTCACTGGAAACTAACGAGCGACCAACGTAGAATTTACTTTAATAACACCAACAGAAATAACAAAAATAAAAATATTTTCCTACATTTTCATTGAATTTAAAACCACTAGATGCAGGTGCATCAGCCAACTAATTTTAGGTTTCACGATGAAAATAATATAAATGAATTATCGCGGAGGCGAAAAACGCAACCCTCATTCATTTGTTTGTGTACAGATGCATAAAATCCGATTTTCTCACAGACAAGTAAATTTGACTATTGCTCAAACAACGTTTTGAGAATAACCAGCGTGTATAAACCAGTGGGTTATGAATTTGAACTTAAGCGTTTTGGCAAAATTTTGATAGCTCTTTTATCATGCATAAACTAATATATTTTGAAATAAAAGCCTTTATGATGAAATCTTTTGTTATTCCAATGAATCAATATGGTCGCGCTTTCTATTCTTCACCAGACATAAACAAAGTCATGTAATGTTCTTGACTGACCGATTCTTTTGAAACCGGCAGCTCAGACTTTGAAAAACAAATGTAATTTCTGAATTGCATCAATGCAACTTTTAATCATTTCACAGTTGAATCGAAAGTGAAAGCGCTTTGGTCTCTCAACGAAAGCTTGAAACACTAATTTTCGATCGCCTATCTCCTTGCCATACGACCGCAAAGGAAGACAGACATATAGACGCGAAACAAACCGCCGAGAATATTTTTAATTTTGTTTAGTATGTAAAAATATACGCCAACCAAGCTATAAAAGAAGAAATCCATATTAAATTGTTAAATGTCATGTCTGGTACAGGTGAAAATGCAAAATTTCTCATTACGAAAATGGCAAGATGTCATCTTTCAGTAGTAATTGACTACACTTGGCACACTGAGAGTGTACACAAGAAGGTTTATTTCTTTTTCATTCGCTTTAACTTTTAATCAAGCATCGTTAATTTCAATTGGCTATCTCTCCATTGAAAAATGACATCTTGTCTTAAGGTCAGCTGAACATTTCTTTCGAACGTTTGCAAAATGAAAACGCTTTGGCAAAACTGATTTTTGCAATTGAAAAAAAAAAGAAAAGATCGCAATTTCAAAAAATTAAACAAGAAAAAAAGAAACAGGTTTTCTTTTTCTTTTCTTTCATCTTCCGTGTGGGCTAAAAGTAAAATGCTAACTTAGCTATGGATTCCTTTTTAAGTCTCGAACATCTACCATACTCATGATTAGGCCATAAACTTATCATAAGATTAGAAACACAACCTCTATTCGTTTCTTTTCAACTTTTCTCAACGCGTTCTGAGAGGTAAACTTTAGTTAAAGAAACAACATTATTTTTGTCATCAAGAACACATTGTATTTTATCCGCTTTAGTATAAATTTAAAAAAGCATTCCTCGTGCTTTTAAATAAAGGATATGCAGATGCAGCTGTGGTCTGCAATAAGTGCTTGTCCATTTTGTCTTCGGATGGTAAATGATAAGCT
The DNA here is from genome assembly GCA_027575215.2 of Hydrozoanthus sils. Lineage (NCBI taxonomy): Eukaryota > Metazoa > Cnidaria > Anthozoa > Zoantharia > Hydrozoanthidae > Hydrozoanthus > Hydrozoanthus sils. The sequence goes on along the minus strand of JAOBRD020476353.1, from coordinate 3,566 downwards.
TTTCTGAAGCGAACTGTCAGTGATCCGTTGTTCGGAACTAGTTGTGCTTATAGATCATAAAAATGTTCGAAAGAACTTCGTGATGGTCTTTGTAGAAGATTTAGAGGGTATATATTATCTTGACTTTGGGCCATTTGGTCTATGCGTCCACCACAATAAAATACACGAGTTCCAAACGGTCCGGCACAATCTATGTGTAGTTCGTTCCAGGGTTTCTTTTAAACTTCCCGCCGATTTAAAGGGCCGGTGCACTGAGTTTCTTTGTGTCAGTCGACAACTACTGCAAGACGTACTTGTAAGTGTTTTAATCTCCGAGCTGATAGCTGGCCACAAAGCATTGCTCCTGTTGAGTCCTTTCATTTTTAATAACAACCCCTACATTTCCCCCGTCCAGTTCCACGAGAAATTTTTCCAACTTGTTTGGGAAAACAAGCATTCATCATGTATGGTTAACTTATTAAGCTTCCTGAAACAGGGAAGTAATTAGCTTAAGAAGCTCTTTAGGTTCCGAGTCCATTTTAGAGTAAAGCAGGGACAGTCTAGAGAAGCATCTGTTTGGGCTGAGTGATTTTACACTCTATCTTATAACTAAATCCACTGAGGAACGTGGCTTTATAGCTGAATTCGGGCAGCGGCGTTGACTAGCACTGCTTTCTCAGGATGAGAAATTTTTTTTGTATTAACGGTAAGCTACGCAATTATCTGAGCGGCTGACATTATGTAGAACTGGTTCTTTGACAAGTGCTTACAGCACTTTCTGCTGAGTTTGATGTTGATTATCCTTGTTGGTGGTGTGTCCACATTTTCTACTTCCTATTGCAGACATTAACAAATCGGAACAAAATCTCTGATTGCATTGGGAGCAAGCTAAGTCTCTTTACGGGGGTTGACTTTGAATGGCAATCTACAACGATATATTCGGTCTTAGACACTTGTGACACGTAAACATGTTTTTTTTTCCACAGTGCCTACATTTCGGCTTAGCTAGATACGTTGGCGGCGCAAAGGCCGAGCGGCTAGCGAGTTCAACCCAATTCAAGGGTTGTGAGTTCGAGCCCCGGTCAGACCACTGTGTTGTGGCCTTGAACAAGACATTTTACCCGACTGATTTGTTCCAGCTGCTGACTCAGCTGTACGAATAAGTGCCAGTTCTGCTGGGGGCTAACCTGTTACGAATTAGTGTCCTGCGTGTCCATGGGGGGAACGAAAGACTTTCATCCGCTTAACACTGCAGAAACCAGAATTAAGCGCCGGCCAGTTGCAAATGGACCACTTGGCTCGAAAAAGGATTTAGCTATTTAGTTTAGAAGGTTAGATTTCTGCCTGACAGGTCTGCTTTTGGTTTGAAATTTTATTTTTACACGGTAAGCTTCACAAATACGAGTGGAGTTTTTCGCACGTGATAACACAGCCACATCTTTCCGGCAGCGATTTCCTCGCCTAACACATCTTGCTCAGCTCTGTCGGGGATTAAATCTTTAGTCGCCAAAAGTTTTTTTTTCTGAGTATGGGTGTCTTTTTAAAGACCACAAACAAACAAACTTGTCTTATTTGTCATTGAAATCACAGCACCTTGCTTTTTTCTTCAGTCATTCGATGGGTTTTGAAATCATTTCAATCAGAACTCGAATATAACTGCAAAAGTGATCCGCTCAGCAGCTACTACTACTCTATTGTCAAAGTTTTGTAAAACTTCACTCATTGCCTTTTTTCCTTTCGCTCGATGGATCTGACAGAAGAAACGGGCAGCTTTCCACGATGCCATTCGCCAATACCAACTGCTCTAACCGCTGGAATTATGAATCCCTTTATATAACCGAATTATGAATTCCTTTTATGGCCCATATTCTCCCAGATGTCCAAGAGCCATTTGTGTTAATGGCTGCACATGCAAACTTCCATCTGAGTTAACAATCCTCGCACTCGTCGCTAGTTATGCCAAATACTTATTCAACACACAAAATAAACGACTGCAAGTCAGGCGCTATAGATCTCCACCATTTTATACATATGATTATGACATGATATATTCCCCGATTTCCGTCTTACTCTGTGAGTCTGAGTCCAATCGTAGGCGCATGCGTGCTACATTTGGCGCGAGTTTTTCCCGCCCACCAGTCAAGAGCGCTGATTGATTAAAATCATTGACAAGTCACGTGTTATGATTTGGTTTTCTTCGCAGGCACTCTTATTGACCGAAGTTGCTGAATGATAATGAATACCCGCCATGCCTTTGTGTCATTGCTCGAGGCTTATTTATATACCTGCTGTATTGTTATATCTTTGCTATCGGAAGAATAAAGTGCTTTCCTACCAAAAAACGACTTGCGTGCTGAAAGCGCAATCGTAGCCTAGAGTACCGTCAAGATGCTTCGCTGAACAGCTGTATACTTCGTGGGCTCCTCTGATTTACCCTAGTTAATAAACCTGAGCTATTTAGATAAGAAAGACTAAGGCGGGTAACTGGGCGTTTCGATGGCAACCTGCTATCATTTTCTCAAGAGATTTATCTTCAAATTTGCCTACAAGATGCATCGTCGAGCCACCCGCGTTAGTCTTTCTTTCAAACATTATATTAAAAGCCAGTAATTATTATGAAATATAATTCTTTTATAAAATAAATTCAGTAAAACACGCGCTCTGATTGGCAGAAGACCATTTTCTAAATCTGGATAGAAATCATGAGTGACGCCTTCAGCTCGTGATCCAACCTTTTCTCTTGTTCTGGCCAACAATCGCGCGTCAGTGTTTCCAACAGAGTATGGAAACACGGAAAGTATCTTCTAAAGCTTAATCATACAATGTCTTTAAAATAAAATTTACGTGTTAACGATGTTATCACTAATTATCATTATCCTTGTCACCACCAAAATGATATGAATGAGGTGCATAATAGAAAATTAACAAAGAAATAATCTTAAAGCTTCTGTACAAAGTTACAATACTCGTTCCAACTCTGATTTTATCCAACCTAAATGCACTAGCTACCAACTGGGGACAATCTAAATCTGACTATTTGTTTGTAAAAGAATACAATTCACTACTTAGATCTGCATGTTAAGAACTCCGGCACAGTCTCTTGCATGCAGCTTTATTAGAAACTTCTATCATCAGTCCTTATGTCCATATTTTTACATTTTTTCCATGCAAAAATAAGTAGTTGTAGATATAGCCATAGGCGTAGTTGTAGATATAGCCATAGGCATTTTATTGTATTATACTTTTTATGCTTTGTTTGTAACATACAAGTCGGTAGTTTTAAGGCCCGGGTACACCCAAAATGTTGTTGAATAGTGAGGAAGTTGAAAAAATTATTTGAATGAGAAGAATATGGAGTAAAATCGTCAAACCGTCCTTTCTGGCAAGGGACTAGTACAGCTTTGGTTTGACGACGGTTTGGCGAATTTACTTCAAATATTAACTTCAAAATTAATTTTGAAACCTCCCCAAAAATCACCAAATTCCAAATTTTCTTAAAAAATACCAAAAATAATAAAATACAACTCAAAACTCATACGAAAAATCTTAAAATATTCAAGCTGATTCCCCTTCATACCATCTGTGTT
>JAOBRD020476244.1:0-17709 GCA_027575215.2 Hydrozoanthus sils | reverse complement strand
ATTTTTCATCATTCATAGTTTCTTATTAGAATAATTTTGAATCTAACGCTGACTGTGCTTCTATGCTATGCTCATAGCTTCCCCAATATCAATTTGTTAACCACCTCAAAAACTCAAACATAATCAACAAATAAACCCATAAACTACTAAACCACATTCCCCATCTAAACACCACTTGTCTAGATCAGAATCCAAAAATAACAAACACAAAACATGTCAGGTATACCATAACTAGCTATCTCTAGATGTGACTTATCTGCGGATCAAAATTCTAACAAATAGACCACTTTCTCAAGCCATTGGTAGCACACATCCCCTCAAACATTAGAGATCCTAAACATCCCCACTACTACCCAACTGCACCATGAAGGCCTATAGCCAGGATTTTTTGTGGGATGTTTTGGGCTAAGGAGAAGACAGACCAAATGAGTGACTAAAGGGCAAGTTTCAGGGGAGTCTGGGGCACACTTTCCCCAGAGATTTTGAAAATTAGATTGTCTAGCTTATCCGAGTCTGAAATGTAAAACAGACTGGCAAAACGAAATTAAAATCCTGTTGTACAAAGCCCAGTTGTATGAAGCCTGGATAACTTATCCAGTGGATAACTCCTAATCAGCTTTAATGCAACAAGATCATGTCAGCAAAAAGAATTTTATCTGCTGGATAGCACTTGTCCAGGCTTCGTAGCACTGGGCCCTGGGTATTATTCACACTTTTGAACTTCAAAATCAATTTTAATTAAGTGGTCAACAAAAAGGAGACCTTTGTCACCTGTGGAGAGGAGGGGTTGGTACAAGTGCACCCCATCCCCTCCCTGCATGTTCCCAACACTCAACACATTACCTAACATACACAAAAATACCACACAAATTGTCTTTGTAGCCACTTGTGTTTGTTTCTCTATTATTTCGTACACATATCTTTAGTTAAAGGTTTTGCATAGAGTACTTCCACTTAATTACCATGAGCCTAAAATATATTTTTCTGCTGCTGTCCAAGTGATGCTGTTCACTTGCTTGGAACACTAATATGAAATCTTGTTCTGTGTCAACTGAAACATCGTACTCCAATTCCAACAACATCAACTGTGTAAACATGTTCTTAAAGTGCTTATGACATGAAATATTTTGTTACGTTTTTTTCCCAAATCTTTTATGGTTCTTGGGATTTCAACATTTAATGTTTGCAACTGATGACGTCAGTTGTTGTACTGGCAAATTCTCAGTTTTTTTAAATCTGCTGCCAATCCATAACTTTTGGATGAATCTATGCGAAACTTATGCTGGTGATGTATCTTGAGATATTCTTCAGAACAGTTACTATTTACTGTCAAAAGGTTAAGGATTTGCAGATGATTTCAAAAAGTCGAAAATTTGCCTGTCCAACAACTGACATCGTCATGTTAAGACAATAATGTAAATATCTCGGACCATAACAGACTTTGACAAAATTTTTTCACTGCTCTTCCTCATTAAGAAAGGTCTATCCACTGACAGGACAAAATGTTTCATGTCATAGGCACTTTAACATTAAGTTGGTTTCATTTACAAAACATTTCTAATTCCATTTTTGGTTAGTAAATAATGACGATTTTCTCTAAAACTGTAAAGAAGTTACTTGGCAAAAAAACTGATTTTGAGGTTTAAAAGACTGAATAATACCCACGCCTTTAATGTTGGTTCTACCTGCCAGTATTTCAGTTCCAGATAGCCTAATTTTCAAAACTTCCAAGGGGAGTATGCACTTACCCCACCCCAAAAATCTCGCTCGTACGTCTTCAAAAAATCTTGGATACAGGCCTGCTATTACTAACTAGTTAATTTAGAGGTTCGTGTGTTGAAGTCGGCTGCCGAGTTTCAAATGCCAAGTTTATATTATAGCCACAGCAACATGTTTGGTTCGCGCATATGCCGATAAACATAGTACATATGTTGTTGTATCAGAAATACCAAGTTGATCTTTTTCCCAGTCTTTGCTATTTGTCTGTCACTTCCTCAATAAAAAGGCTTTCATCATTGACAATTACAACTTCAGGTTGGTCAACTTCCTTATCAGTTGCAGTTACTGATGAGGGGCAATCATGATTTTCATCGCAAAACCCATATTCTAACTTCAGCATCTTTCCGATTTCCCCGTAGAACCCGTGGTTTAGATGAGGATATATGCCGTCACCAGGGTTTTCACATTTGTTGCCTTCCGATCGAGCATGACTACTTCTCCGTAAACACTCTACGAAAGCGTCGTTTTCTAGCTTCTCGATCTTTGGCTCAGAAGTCCTTTCATTAAATTTTATATATTTAAGAAAGCTACGATAGTAGTCTGAATAATTGAAAGGATCCCGAAACCCTCTTTTTTTTGTTCTCTTGGTAACTTTTTTGTGGTCTCTTGGATAATTTTCAGGTTTGTCACCCGCAATTTTATCAACGAATCCACCACTGTCAGAGCTACTTTCTTCGTCGTCGATACGGTCCGCCATCTTTTTAGCTTAGCCTCGTTTCGGATACAGTCCGTATTTTGTCTCCAAGGAAACGAAGAATCACTCTGCGCGGTGGCCTTCACTCAAAATCGTTGTTTTTTTTGGTCAAATCTACTAGTATCTCGTCCGAGTATTTCAACTAAACGTTTTTAAGCACATATGCAACATGAAGAAGGGATTAGGGAAAGGAACAAAAGTGGTAAGACAGTATTTATTGCAGCTTTTAACTCGAGCCTCGACCGCCATTTTTTGTTTCTGCACTTTATTAAGGTTTTCCGATCGGTTGACTACAAAATTTTATTTGATGAACTTAGATTAGTTTAGTAACAAAGAAAATCGTTTGTATGTTAGACACATGTAAACTCATTTTTTGTTGCTAGTGGTCCTTGTGGTTAGCCATGGACTTCAAATTTTCCAGGTAGATCAGAGTTACTGAGCACGAAGTTTATACTAAAGCCATGATTTATATGAGAAAAACACAAGTTTAACAATTAATTTCTTGCAGTATCGTTAGACTAGTAGTATTATCGCTAAGTGCCATTGAGCATGACAAACTGAATATTTAGAACAAAGGGTAAATGTGATTGTAAAGCTGATTCTATATTAAAAGATACTGTATAAAAATCCAAAATTTTAACCCTCTTGGCCTGGGTTTTGCAAAGACCAGTGGAAGGGGGAGGGAGCTGGGGTGGAGATGTGCTGCTGGCCCTGATGGTTTGATTTTGATACCCTTTCCAAAACTAGTAACTCCAATCCCTTGTCCTAAACTAATCATAGAAAAACAATCACTGCTATGCATATATTAGATTATATAGTTCGATATTTTTTATAGATTAATTAATTATAAGTCATTGCATTATTTTGGCCATTTCAGATTTTACAACAAACCTAGCTTTGTATGTAATGTTCCTGCTATATGTAATACACATCAAGCTGTTAACTTTTATCCAAAGAAATCATAGGTATACAGCTGATAAACCTTGAAAACCTATGTGAATTATAAAACAGTTTTACTTGTAACTTCTTGAGTTTTTAAATAATGCATGCCACATGATTGATCCAAATACTTTCAGGAGCAAATTGGTTCATTGGTTCTTTTTAAGTGCATCAGTTCAACAAACAAGAATGTAGAAAGACTTTTGCACCCTGTACTTTTGCACCCAGTTTGTAAATACTGCAAAATTTTATAGCCTGTTCTAGACAAAAATTTCTGTGATTTAAACACACTGTTCTACAATGAATTGCCTGAAAACCATACCCTGGACAGTGGCACATACCTGCATGTACAATCAATATATGGAAGTCCTGGGGGGGGGTACTCCCTATATTGGGGTGGTAGGTATGACCGTCATATTTTTTTGGGGTTAAAATTGTGAACCCGGTATTTTTTGGGGTTGTTGAAAGAAATCCTGTGTTAAACCAAGAGCCTGGTATTTTTTAGGGTTGAAAAACCCCAAGCTATTGGTCAGGACTGCTTGTAGTCTCGTGCTTTAGCAAATGTGTCTATTGATAAGAAGCTAAGACAAGTCCTTTGGTGAACATTTATGCACCTTTATTTACTGCATGTCATGTTCAGCGTAACATGAGGGAACTTAGCACCAATCCACTAGCTACCCAGGGAAAAATTTCAACTTTCAATTGGTATTTTTTGGCATAATTTTAAAACAGAGAGATCTTTTTTAGGGTGGAAATTTTTATCCCTTGGTATTTTTTAGGATATTTTGGAGACTTTTCTGATGGTCGTCCCTACCCTTTTGACCCTAAAGTACCCCCCCGGGATGGAAGTATCCCCCCATGTTTAAAAGCTGGTAAAGCCCTAACCCAGGGTTAATTTTTTTCATAGTCCATGCTTCTTTTGATCTGTTGACAAACTTCCTTGGCAATTTGCCGTTAACATGTTTGTTTTGTTTGAAATTCTGAGCAGTGTTTGTAATCAAAGTAAATCTTTAATTCATTGTAAACAACTGCAAACCCTATTTTAAGATTAACTGGCATTTGAACAACTGGGCCCAGAGTTTTAAACACTATTTTTCATTACTCTTAATTTGTATTGACAGTGGGAAAAATGTTGCTTATTTCATTGAACAAACTCTTTTGGTCACTTATAGCCTGCTTGCTTGCAGGCGGTGGGGTGTTCTTAGCCAAGCATGGAAAACTCACAGGCCATGGCTTTGCCACCATCTTAAATTTTGTGATCGAGTGGCATTGGGTGCGACCAAAAATGAAAGGTCTTTCACTCAACCTAATGCTGCTCAACCACAAAATCTAAGATGGTGTTGACACCGTGGCCTGTGAGTTTTCCACACTTGACTAAGAAAACCCCACCACCTGCAAGCAGGCTACGTTACTGAGATATCAAGGTTTTCCAAATATGCATATTGCCAAAGTTGTGGCATAATATGGGGAACCCAGTGGGATAAATTACAACACAAAAGCTATTTTTATAACCTGTGTTTAATTTTGTGTTATTAGTCAAACAAGTGGGCAAAGTTTGAGGGTCATTGGTTGCATAATTCAAGAAATAATTGTCAGTTGTTTTGTGATCTTTCCACTTATAATGAGCTCCTCCTATTATGTCACAATTTTTATAATTTGCATATTTGAAAAACCCATAAACATGTATTCACTTAAGGTATGCTCTGACTTTAAAAGAAGAAAGACATTTGGAGGACACATGATGTTATTTACACTGTAGGAACGTTGAGAAAAATGTGAACTCTTTTTTCTGTTATGATTCCATTAAGTATTATACATAATTCATTACAAAATACGGATCAGTATAGAAGTAATTTAGTTTCATCAAGTTTAGAAGTCCTGTTAAATATATGTGGATTGGTCACCATATAGAAAAATTTCAAGTTAACTTTCTATCTCTCTTTTGCTATAGGTTTTTTGCTAAATTGTGAAACAATTTCCACAAATTATATATGTTCCTTCCATTGTTGTGAAACTTATTATTTATATAATTGTATTATAAAAGTAGTCAAGGTAGAAAATATGTTTTAAAAGCTATAATGTTTGTAGACATCAAGGGTCTTGTTCCCCAATGTCTTAAATTGCCACAAAGATTTTTTTGGAATACTGCAGTATCATACTGTAATTCTTTCTACAGGAGAAAAAACCTGGTGTGACTCTATCCAATCCCACCATGAAGAGCACAAGTAAGACAGCAGCAATAAAAACAAAGAAGAAGGTGAGAACCATCTGTCTGTTTATGAAAAATTAATAATTATGTTAACTAAATGTAATTAGCTATTAGCATTTGATAAAAAGTGTATAGGGCAAAATAAAGAAGTACTTGATCCTGGGGTGGAGGGGGATACTTTTGAATAAAAAAGGATAGAGATGCACATTGGGCAAGAGATTTTTGCACTCCTAAAAATACCATTTAAATTCTAAAATACCTTGATTTTTCTCTGAAAATCCCTAAAAAGTACCAATAAATTGCCAATTTTGACCCATAAAAACAATAAAAATTTGTCTCTTTCTTCCTTAATTCAAATTCCTTATTCATTACATTATAAGTCAATCAGATAATTTGGTTTGCAATTGAACTCATACAGGATGATGATGACATGACCCAGATTGGAGATGATATGGATGAATGGATGCAGGTATAATATATTATACAACTCATCTATGATGATTTTTTGTAGAGAACGAGTTTTACTAATACTTCTTTAGTGTAATTAAATAATACAGTTTATGCTTGCAGGCATAAATTAATAATTAATGTTGTGAGCCAAACTCAGACTCATTGTAGCCCAGGCTGAAGGTGAGGGTTAAATTCAGCTCAGTGAGAAGGGACGATGCCCAAGAGTATAAACTCTGGATCAACTGGCCATTATTATTACAATCACTTTGGATTGCATTGGGAAGACAACATAATTTTATAAAATGACCACATAATTATAGTCTTAAATCTTAACAATTATTACAACTAAACTCTTTACAAGGTGGTGACAATTTTGTTATTATCCTGCAGGCCAAATACTATGTTAACTAAGGTAATTATACCCAGTACTTGAGTACTTTAAACTCCCAGTCTTCCATCCCTGTCTGAGTTTAACTACTCAAAAAGAGCACTTTTTAGCTTTCCTCTATCCGAATTACAGAACCCATTTAAACCTGCATACGCAGCTGATTCATAAATTTCAGCTTTTCAAAATGAATGTGCCACAGTTTAAAGAATATAGTTCTATTGTACCTCATTTACTATAATTATGACCATTTACAAATTCAAATTCAATTTTCAAATCCAATAATTAAAAATTGAAGTCTGGATGGCTTCAAAGCATATATAGATTTGACTAGCATTAGTGTTCATTGCCACAGTGCCCTTAAAAGTGATTATAATAGCTGGTTTAATTTATACAATTGTGCATATATAAAGGCTTGATTGACAGCTTTTTCTTGTGCTTAATTTATGGAAAATTGATTTTCAATGTCAGTATGAAATATCAATAAGTTAATTGAGGTTGTTTTTCTCTAGCATTTTGGCAGTTTATTATATTATAAATGCCTGATAGAGTTCTTGACAAAGTTTTGGCTGTACTGGAATAAAACACTGGGATAATAAGAGTTAACAATTACATTGAACTTACAATACAATATGCAGTCATTTATATAGCACAATTACATTCTTTGTTCATAACACTATACAAGCCTATATATTCAATAAAAAATAATATTGCTAGTTAGATGAAATTAAACCTTAAAAGTCATAATTATATTAATTATATACATTATAATGCTCTCTTAACCTAATTATTTACAGTCAAGTCCCTGTTAAAATGCACATATTAATTTTCTCTGAGAAATTTAAAAAAGAGTGCTCATGCATGCACTCACTTGGCAGGGTTAATTTATATCAGATTCTGCATGCTGATCTACAGACTGTCATCTGTTTAAACACTACAGAAACTTCAGATAAGCACCATCCTAATGGGTCTTTTTGCATGAGAAAAGATTTATCTTTGGCTCTAAAAAACCTGAAAAACAAGGAAAACTAATTAAGGCAACCTACAGAAGTATGCCTTTCAAAACAGAGATGTCTTCAACTGTAACCTTTGTGCCTATATGAGTTCTTAACAGTAATTCATTTCAGATTTTATGGTTAAATTTATGTTGTGGTTCAACTGAATTCTTTTTAGGGACCAGGTTTTTCTCAGCCAGTTTATTTTTTCCAAACTGGTTTAATTTTAGTATTTTTGTACAGTGTATATCAGTTTTTATAAGCCACCTGGAAAAGAGTTTTTATTTTTGAGGATAATAATAATAATAATATACTTTAATTATCATCCTTTTGAAAATATTCAATGATATTAAATATGTGTCTTAAAACTAATTTTAAAAAAATTACTTAATATATATGCAATAAAATACAATGTTACCGCAGAGAGAAGGTGAGAAATTAATAAGTGGTTAAAAAGCGGCTGGCTCTAGGTATAAAAGAGTTTGAATGTCTGGTCATTCCAGAAAGTGGCACGGATAACTTGGCAGAAGATCTGAGCTTATAACTATATGTTCTTTGATGTTTAACAAAAGCATAGTTAGGACGTTTCTTATCAGCCAGGATCTGCTGCAGTTCTGCCTTTGCTGCTTCCTCTCTTCTTTGTTCAAGTACTGGGAGTGTGTCTCTTGGGACTCCTATTATGCTACTTGCTGGATCTCATTTGCGAGGTAATCTGGGAGCCTTCCCCATACTGGAGAGGCGTATTCGAGTAGGGGGCGGATCTTTGTGCAGTATACTGTGGTGCCCACATTTGGTGGTAGCTGTGCTTTACAGCAGTCTCTTAAATAGTGTAGCCTCTTGTTTGCTTTCTTAACCGTCTCGTTGATGTGATGATTCCATCACAGATTTTCCAGTTGCCAAACACCAAGTAATTTAAAGGTTGGGACCCTCTTGATTTCAGTGTTTCATAGTTTCAGACTTTCTGGTTCTAAAATGCCAACTAATAGAAAAAAAATCCACATATCTTTAGTTTTTGTGGTGTTGATTGAGTGACATGTTGTTAATGTCAGCCCAACGATGGAGACTGTCGAGCACAGCATGCATTTTGCTTTCGCTACCTCTTTGGATTTTCATAAACACTGTGCAGTTGTCATCATGTTTGCATACACGCACTTGATCGTGCAGCTCACTTGGTATTGCATCTTCGGTGTCGTCAGTGTGAATATTAAAGAGAAGGGGGAAAATATGTTAAGTAGAAAGGGGGGAAGGATGTTAAGTAGAACAAGAAAGGGGGAAAGGATGTTAAGTAGAACATTTTGGGCCTGTCATTTTTGTTCTTTCTGTTCGAGTTCTGGATCTTGAATTTCTACATAATTATATGTAATATAGTCCTTGTCAAGCTGCTGAAACCGATGCCATGTCTATAGGCTTACTTTTTTATTTTTTCAGTTATGTGGTGTTAGGTAATAAACTGTTAACCCTCTAAACACAGAGCTTTTTTAAGGAAACTGACTGGTGCCTGATCAAATGGAATCAAATAGGATAGTTGCATTCATTTTTACCCTAAAAAACTCATTGTTATATACCAATTGACAAAATGGTAGACCTGAAAATTTCCTTTTCAGAAACGTTTTACTTACTTATTTTCTAAGGCCCTTTAGCTCCATGTGGAGCACAGACCACCAACCACTGAGCGCCAGTGCACCGACATTGGGCCTTTCTACCTACATCTAATCATGCCATGCCAAGTTTCTTCATTTCTGCAATGTCTCTCCTCGAGCTGTTTCTTGGTTGGTCCATTTTCCTTTTGCCCTGTAGATTCCGCATAAGAGCTTTCCTCGTTTATTATGCTCGCATTTTCTTCTGCATGGTATGTTCTATCCAATAACATTTCTGCCTCACAATTAGTTTTCCCATTGATTCCTGATCTGCTCTCTGCCACAATACTTCGTTGGGGACCATATCCAACCATCTCATTTGGAATATTGTTCAGAGACAATTGACAAATATCTGGTTCTTCTGCTGGTTCTGTCTTGTTGTTTGCCATGTCTGACAGCCATATTAAGCAAATCTGTTTTCATGTTGGAATTGAATACCATCAGTTTTGTTTTTGTTGTCAGCTCCCTAGATTTCCAAATGTTTTTGAGCATGTGGAATATGGTCCTTGCTTTTCCAATTCTGGTTACCACATCTTTGTCCACAACTTCTTGTTTATCTATGATGCTCCCCAGGTACTTGAATGACTCAACTACGCAATCGGCTCCTCCTCCAGCAACAACAGTGTGTTACAGGTGGTAGTGATTCTCAGTATTTTGGTCTTTTTCTTGATGAATATCAGGCGAGTTTTTAGCTAGCTGTGCCGTTTTATCCTGCATCTGACTCTGATTGTGAGACAACAAAGCTAGATTGTCAGCAAAATCAAGGTCATCTAGCTGTGCCCAGGGACTCCATTGAATGCCATTCTTTCTACCTTTAGTTGTTGTTTTCATAATCCAGTCAACCACTAATAGAAAAGAGAAACAGGGGTAGTAGACATCCTTGGCAGACACCTGTGGGCATTTGAACTTTTCCGACAATTGGCCCCAATGAACCACCAGGTACCATGCACGACATTCCCTGATAGGTGGCTTTTATCAGGGAGATGAGCTTATTAGGAATATCGTAATGCCTCGTTAACTGCCATAGTGTATCTCTGTCGACACTTTCAAAAGCCTTTTCATAATCAATAAAGTTGACATAGATGGAGGAGTTACATTCCAGTGCTTGCTCCAAGATGATGCGTAGCATGCAAATCTGGTCAATACAGTAACCATCCTTATGGAATTCTGCTAAACACTTTCCCAGGAATTGACAATTGCATGAAACCTCTATAATTGTCACATTCTCTCAAGTTATTACTCTTCAGGATTTTGGTTACCAAACCCTCTTTCCACTTGTCCGGCACCTCAGCCTTGTCCCAAATCTTCTTGAACAAGTTGTGCAGTATATTGATTGTTGATGTCATGTCCACTTTTAATGCTTCTTCTGGTATCCCATTTGGTCCTGTCGCCTTGCCATTTTTAAACAGCTTGATGGCTCTCTTTATTTCTGGTTTTCCGGCATGTCACATTTCAATGGGAGTATGTCATCTGCTGGTGGAATATCAGAAGCGTCGTCAGGAGGTGTTCGATTCAGTATTTCCCTAAAATGTCAGCTCATCTTGTAAGTTATTCCTCTACTGTACTAAGGGGATTCCCTTGCTTGTCCTTGATTGGAATCTCTACTCGTCAGTGTCAGTCCGAATGACTTCTTTGTAGTTGCATATAACTCCCTAAGAATTCTCAAACTTGCTGCCTTTTGTGCCAGTCAAGCCAAACCATCTGCTTCTTTCTTCTTATCAGTTCTTATACTTCTTCTAACCTCTTTGTGAGTACTTTGATTTTTCTGCCAGTGTCGGACTGTTGTTTACTACTGATTTCTTCTCTTTACGCGCTTGCAACTTTTCTAATGTCTCTGGCGAAATCCCATCTTTCTGGCCCATCTTTTGTTTGCCCAATGTATCTTCGCAGGTATCAACTCACATTTTCTTCGCCTGCTGCCATTCAGTCTCCAGGTCTAGATCACTCTCCTCTTGTAGATCTTGTAATAGTTGGTATTTTTTTGGAACTGCTCTAGCACATCTTTTGTTTTCAGCAATTCCACATGTAGGGAACCCTTGATATGATTTGAGACTGATGCCTCTTCAAATGTAGTTTTAGTGTAGCCAATACTAGGTGATGGTCTCATGCTACATCTGCACCCTTTACTTTGATATCATGCAGTGATTGCCTAAACCACTTACTGACGCAAACATGATCTATTTGATTCGTTGTTATGTGGTCTGGAAATCAGGTGGCTTTATGGTTACGCTTGTGGGGGAAAACACTACCTCCAATAACCAGTTCGTAGCACAGGGGTCTGCAACCCACTCTCCATTCTCATTCATTTAACCCAGTCCTTGCTTTCCTATGATCTCTTCATATCCAGTATTGTTAGCACCTATCTTAGCATTGATGTCACCCATGAGGATGGTTCTTTTGATTTTACTTTGTTAAGGAGGTTCTCCAACTGCTCATAAAACTCTTCGTTCTTCCCTTTGTTGGCATCATTCGTGCGAGCATAGCACTGCACTACATTGAGAATAATATTCTTATCTCTGGTGTTGAACGTCGCCGATATTATCCTTGAATTTACTGGTTCCCAAACAATAAGAGTTTGATTAAACATAGAAGTTTGCAACTTGGTGTTGTATACAGAATGAAGGAAACCGCTTCACAAGTTTGAGTCACTGATGGGAATCGAACCCTCAACCCGGAGCAGATGTGCAAGACATGTGTCCAGCGGGGAATAGACAAGAACTTATCCTGTGACTCGGCTCCCCACGTGAGTCTTTGTAGCTCAGTGGGTAGAGCTTATGAGCCGTAATCAGAGGGTTGCGAGTTTGATTCCCGTCAGTGAGTCAGAATTTTTCTGATCACTCAAACTTGCGAAGCAGTTTCATTCATTTAATAAGAGCTTATTGTGCTTCTCTTGAAAGAACAAGGGCTACGTATGGGAAACATTGTCTTACTCATGCCCAGAATACAGCATGACCTCCCCAGCAGATAGCTTCTTCTGTCCTGATTGTAGCCACCTGGTTTCACTTAGTCCCAGTAATAAAGTGCCGTAATTCTTTATTACCCAAACTAATCTTCAGGCTTTCGCGTGGATAAAACATGACAAAAAGTTTTACGGTTTACTCGCTTTAAAATTTTTATAAAATTTACAATGACGTACGAAACGTCATTGTACATTTTATAAAAATTTTAACACGTTTAAACCGTAAAATATTTTAAAGATTTTAACTTTTTATCATATTACTCACACTACCTGCACAATCCTCCCTTCTTCGTACAAGGTCCCGACGCTCCATGTACCAATCTTTAGTATCTTGGTTGTTAGAAGGGGCCTCAACCTCACAGCCTGCCTTTTACTTTCCCTGAATGGCATCATAATGCTTCTCTAAACTGACCATCTCTCTCCCAAATCTAGTTGCGTTGATTTGTCTGTGGTTGATGTTTCTGTAACAATCAGTTCTTCTACAGGGTGGGCCAGGTGCTGTATTCGTCTGGCCCTTCACCTACAACCTGCCTAGCAACGTTAAACCTCCCAGGGACCGAAGTCCCAGCTGATCTAGTTTCGAAGGTCATTAAGGCATGCAAGCCCCCCTGTCATGGCAAAGAAGGGCACACAGGGAGGTTTCAGAAACGTTTTAACGCATAAAATTGTTTACTAGTTTCATTGAGCTCTCTATAGGTTAAATAAACATTATGAAAGATAGGAAATATCACTCCTTTTTGGTTAAAAGAAAAAATTTTACCTTGGAGAATATTTTAACTTTCATAATCTTCGAGTTCAGTCTTTCTTAACGATTTTGGTGCAAACATTTTTATCATTAGATAAGTGACAGTAAAGCTTTCTTTTTCAAAAACAGACACTGAATAAATGCAAATCACTGGTTTATTCAATTGTCGTTCGTGTCACCACTGGTACCAAACCGATTATTGGTGTTATTGGTGTTTTTTTTGTTCTAATGGCTTTTCCAAATTTCTATTTTACTGAAAGATTACAAACCAAAACGAAACCGAAGCACATAATCAGGGCATGTGTTTGCCCTCACAGGCATTTGTCTTCTATTGTACGTTAAGCAATGAAACTTGCTTTTCTATGAGTTTATCAGAATAATAGACTGTGCAGGGTGTTGGTAGAACACAAGTATTCTCACAAACTGGAAAATCAATCACGGCAAATCAATAAAAAAAAGTTTAAAGCTATCAAGCGCAACAAGATCTAATCGATTAATTGAAAAAGGTTAACATTATCTTTGGAAAATAAAGTTTTCTGTTCGAAAAGGCCAAAAATCACAGTTACATGGTTTATAAGCATAGATGTATACATTTTCAAGACATTTGATTAAACACGGCAGTGTTACGGCCGTAAACTTGCAGCTGTTGTAGTAGAGGCCTTAGTTCGTTTATGGAAAGTTGACTGGGGCTTGATATCACAAAAACGCCACGGAAAGGTCATCGCTGCATTCGCCAAGTGGCTGAATTATGGATGGCCCTTCTTGAACACTTTGCAAATTCGTAGCGCTTACGGTACGGTACTGTTACCAGCACTGCAATTTAAGTGTTTCGTTCTCTTAGTCCAAGTGCGTAACCAGTGTTTTGATTTCTTCTTTGCCATAGAAAACAAAACTTGTCTCCGACATATGCATGTTCTTGAGACCAAGCACCCCTAGTGCAGACAAAACTTGGTTTTGCGGTAGTCTGTGCTCTATAGTGTTTGTTTCCGGATCCTTTCTGAAAAGCAGTCTTGTCTTGCCGTACTACTGCATCAAGTCTTCTTGGATGTCTTTTCTCAATTAAACTGTATACCCGTATCTACATTTGAATCCTAATTGTTATTTCCTGATATTTCCAAACGGTTGATTATAATGAGGTGCCTTGAGCAATAAAGAGGCACTAAAGATAGGTGTATATAACTAACATCAGTCATCCGTATATGTACGTTTTCAGATTGCAGCTGGCTGTGTAGACTTCGGCTTTGTATATACAAGGCTGTCAAAACTTTCTTTGTGACAACTTTGAATAAGTTATCAATGCTTTCGGAGAATGAAGAATTTTGCCCTCGATGTCATAAACATGTAATCACCTGGTTCCTCATAAAAATTAGGATTAATATCACTTGTGTTTTCAATTTTTTTCAAATTTCCTGAGTCGCTTCAATTTTGGAAAAAGTTGAAAACGCTCGTGAAATTAATCCTTAATTTTACTCAGCGCCATGCAATTACCTATACAAAGCACGCAATAAAATCTCTGTTGTTTGACCGTGAAGAGCCCTGGTGCAAGAAGACCAATAATCCTCCTTATTCAATGTCGCATTGGGCAGCTTCCATGGCGCAGAGGTGTGCAAGCTAATCTGGCTGTTCATTCCCCACAAATCATCAAGCAAGCTCAACAACAAAGACAGCGGTTTATACAGAGACAACCTGTTGGCTACATCCAGTATTAGCCCCTGATCAGCAGACAGAATTAGGAGAGAACTCCATGAATTTATCCATGCTTCTAAATCACTGTGCAAGCCAACCTCAGAATTGTGAGCTTCCCAGACCTCACCCTTAATCTAAAGACCGGCAGATATTGCCCAGATAGAAAGTTCGACAACCCGCCTCTCTACATAAGTGCACAAACTAACCATCCACCTAACACAAAAGAACTCCGGCATGCCGTTGGAAGGAGTGTTTCAAGCATCGAGTTTGAGAAATCCATCCCCATATATAACCAGGCGCTGCATAAAGGTAGTAATTCTATCGTATATACAAGAAACATTGGCGACATTGATCGGATTGCACAGATAAAAAAGCGGAAGAAAATGCACAAAATCATATATTGGTTCGACCTGCCCTTCAGCAAAAACGTTCCTCTACCTAATCGATAAGCATTTCTCCAATCAGCACAAACTGTTTAACAGTCAGAGGAAACATTAAAGTAAGCTAACTGCCATAGTTGCATGGAAAACATGGGTATGGCTAGCGTCATCAGACGACACAACAACGAGCTTCTTAGGCCAACACTGCAAAACCCTCTGAAAAACCTGCAACTGCCGCAAGAAAGATTTGTGCCCCCTCGGTGGCACATACCTCACCAACAACCTTGTGTATTAAATCGAATTCCGCCCAACCTGGAATCAAAAACGTACATAGGGATCATTGATCATGATTTTTAAACGAGATTTGAACAACGGCATACCTTGGCGCTGAAACATAGAAAATGCGCCAAAAAGTTTACGATGAAATTGGCTATTTAAAAACGTGCACCCGTATACAAGGATGGGTCAAGAACGTGCCATCAGTATGGCTGACTGAGAAGCTATTGGATTTTAAATTTCCCAGACAAAGCAAACGAACCTTTTAAACAAAAGAAGCAAACTCATTAGCAAATGCTTGCATAAGAATAAATTTTATGCTTGCATTCTAGATCCCATGAGACTCTAAGTTACAGTTTTTAATTACGGGTTTTAGCTTTTAACTTTTCATCTCGATTTACCCAGTTTTTATTCCATCTTTCATACATAAATCTAGATATTGGCATCTGCTGGTTTTGCCAGATTTCATGTACTGTTTCAATGTTAAACAATGGTGCAAAAGTTAGTGCATTCTTATTGTTTTTTTGAAAGTGTTCAATACATGATCACAATGTGGTTGAAGATGCTGAGATGGTAATTAGGACATGTTTATACATGTACAGTGTATAAGCTACAACTTAACAGTTTGTGATCAGTGGCTTCAAATAAAACGTAACTCACTGTGCTGTTTTCAGGTTGAAACGACCACCTTGTATTCTAGACCGAGTACATCCACATGGGTTAGTCTGACAGATTGCTGTGAGACGCCTTACAGTTGTAGTGTCATGTCAAACTCCCCAGATGTTAGTAAACTAATTAATAGATGTTTTTTCAACTACAAGAAGTATTTTATTTAATAGTCTGTTATTGTTCCTGTATAAAACAATTGTATGATTAACTGTGTAAACATGATAAGAATGTAAACATAATGCAACTTAAATTTAGCTCATATATAATATGAATTAAAATTTCACTTTTAATTAGGAAAGCAGTATAATTTATCCATAATCACTGCAATAAAATTTAAAGAATGACAGCTAACTAATCACAATCACTATAGTTTTCTCATGATCGTTATCGAGATATTTGTTTTAATTTACTTTTTGTCAACAGTAACATGTCCAAAACCCTTTGAGCCCTAGCTAAATATAGTATGTCAAGTGATGTGTTGCTATATCATTCTTATAGTTTTCGTATTACTGGAGAACTTTGTAATTGAACTGTGTTTGATAAATTCCCATTTTCTTGTTACCAATTATCATGTTTTCTATGATTTTTGTAAGGAGAAGTTAGATGTTGATGAATAGGCTTGGGCTGAAACGGTTAATAATATACACTATAACTTGATATACAATTTGTCAGCTTGTCTCTTCAACAACAACAGTTGTTTATAATTCCCACTTCTTTGAATGTTATTCACAATAATACGATATTACGAAATCATTAGGGGTATTAGCACCCTGAGAAAACCAAAAAGCTAAAATTACCAGGGTGCTAAATTACCAAGTGTAAATGAAATTACTAGGCAAGTAAGTATATTAATTAGCGCTCTTGTTGTCATCATAAAAGTTTCTGATTAACTCTAAATAAGGAAAGGTAACACATTTTTTTTAGTGTTCCAGTACTAACGTAATTAGGTGCTGAGGACGATTAGTCATGCTTCTGTATGTGCAAATTATTTCCAGCCCAAGCAACTAATCAAACCTGAGGACCAGTTGGAACTGACTGAAGCTGAACTGAAAGAGGAATTTACTAGGATCCTGACAGCCAACAACCCTCATGCTCCATCAAACATTGTGCGCTACAGTTTTAAGGTGATTTAGTTGTTTAATGATTGATTAATATAAGTAAACAGAGTTCATTCGTATTTGTTTTTAGTTTTTAAAACCGGTTTTAGCAATACAGTGCTTGATTCTTATTAACTAAAGTATAATTGATTATACTACTTAAGATTTGTTCAGTTTTGTAATGCATTACAATAATTACAACACAAACTTTTGATTTCAATATGTTTTCCGTTTTGTAAATCCGAATTGTACTTTAAACAATAATTGGCACTCCTAGGAGAGAACATACAAGCAAACCTCCAGTGTTGACCAGCTTGCAATTCACTTTGCACTTGATGGGTAAGTTATCAGAATTTATTCCAGAGTGAAGAGTTTCACCTTGCTTTGATATTTAATATCACATATTAATTTTCATCATAATGACGAGAAGCAATTTAATTAATTCACTCAGAACTGTTACTAAGCATGCATATGAGCACATGTAAAAATGTGTGGGCACATTACAGCTAAGAGTAATATACTTTTCGATGTTTACTTTCACACACAAAAAACAAAAAATCAGCTTTCCAACTCTTTCGTGCTTAAATACAGGAAAAAAGTTATTTCTTTCATGTTAGATCTCAAAAATATAATTGGAGACATGTGTTTCACATCTATTTCCAAAGTTGCAAGTACCATTTTTCTGCCAATTTACAAATGTTGCTAATAATTAGATTAGGCATGTTTGTTGTATAAACTTATGGTATATAGTTTTTAAAAAAACTATTGAATGCGTCGGCGAGTAGTATAAACTTGAAGTATTATATGAT
>JAOBRD020476133.1:0-17713 GCA_027575215.2 Hydrozoanthus sils | reverse complement strand
CCGATCTCTCCCACCCCCCTCCTTAACTTCCTTACTATTCGTCCTAGAGTGATATTTTTTTGCACAAATGGTAATCACCGTGGGAACTACTTGTTTCTGGAATTAGGTAAGGTTAATTACTAATGGCGTCATAATGACTTCATCGAGGATGTTTATTCAATTAGGAAATGTCATAAAAATAAAAATTTCTTTGTGAGGTATTGATGACGTCATACATAACGTGTTTCTTTTATTTTTTCGTAGATAGCTTCAACAGTGAATAAAACTGCTTTAAATCGATCTGAACTTAATATCTGTATAAATATCTACACTAGCATATTATTTGCAAATGAAACTTTACACGCAGGTTGAAAAGAATAGTAAAAATAGAAATTTTGAAAAAACAAAAATACCCAAAATGCACTGTTTTGAAAATTGATTGGCACGTTTGCTGCAAATCTTGAAAACAAACCTTGAACTGCTAAGTTTTGATTAGTATACACTTCCAAAATTGTTGTTGCGTTGTACATAAGCATCTAAAACGGATCCCCCCTCCCCCATCTCCCCGGGCTGTATAGGGTTAAGTCATTGCGGCTGTAGATATCTTGAGGCTCTACTACTTTTGCTTTAGTTGTTTAAAGAAAATAGGATCTGGTTACGGTAATACAGGGATACAATAAAGGGGTTTATCAAATTAGCAAATATACAGAAATGTTATAAAAAAACCCAGGATCATCTTCAGTTTTTAAAGAAATTATAGATCCTTTTTAGAGGAGTCACGAAGTAAACACAGCACTTGTTAAAGTTCGAGCTGTGAGAATTGTATATTTAAACAAGGCACCTGGGGCATATCAAATGGTTTTATCTGAATCTTCATTTCTAGCTTCAGACAGCTAAACAATGCAAATAAGGTGGAAAATTCTATATCTACTAGAATTAGAGTCACGGGACTTGTTTTGTTGCTATGAAAAAAAAAGAAAGCATAAAAGTAGTGATAAGAAAACTCTAAATCTAAACTTAATATTCAATGAATTAATAAAGTATAAAGTCTTAGCAAACGGCCATAAAAGGAAAGAAAGCAGAAAAGGTCTATTGCCTTATCCTTTATGCTCCTTCAATTTCCTTTCTTTGTTTGTGTAAAACTTACTCCTCATTACGTCAAAACATTTCACTTTTTAGTCATGTTTAGTGTGGGAAGTTATTCCTTTTTAGATGATTTTGCTGTACTAGCTTCTCAGATCACTTCCTGTGCTCAATAACATGTTTCAAGAATGACTTGACAGAAGCTAATACAAGATTTGATAAAATAACAGCACTTCAGTTATACATTTTGTTAGAGTTTTATCTTTAGAAATTAGTGTGAAGCACTTATACATTTTGTTAGAGTTTTATATTTAGAAATTAATGTAACAAAATAAAGGTAGCAATCCAAACACTTAGAAGAAATTTGTTGAATCTGTATAACATTGGACGTACATAAACAACTCATGAGCAACTCCGTTTCAGCTCTACCAGCTTTTGTTAACAACACCAGCAATATCACAATAGTTGTTGTGCATTGTGTGGTGATAGCCCCGCGAGGCATATTGAATTTTGATAAAAGAATGATAAGCTATTACAAAGGTTGAGAATGGATCTCTGAAGAGGGTATGTCGCAATTACAACCTTAAAGCATTATACCGATGCCGCTTATGTTTTTTGCGGATAAAACTGTGGACTACTTGACCACCTTTAATTGGGGCGTCGACCGCACAATTATTCTGCTGTCTAGAAAAAAAAATTACACCGATAAGATTCAAATTTGAAAAATCCAGTTACTGGAAAAGGAAAATCCAAGCAAATTTTGGACAAAGCTGTTGCAAAAAAATGTATTCATGATCATAATATGGTCATAGTGTTATAACCACTAAAGATCCAAGTGCATAGAATTCAATAACAATAAATGGAGTATAGTTGCATAATTATGAAGCAAAAAAAAATAAATAACAAAAAAACGCAAGGCCTCTTTTACGTATAAACTAGATAGCAGTCACGCAAAGTGATATTTTTGTCCAAAAAATTGGGAAGATCTTCCAAATCTTTTAACATTAGAATTGTTTTTAGTGTTTTGACCATTGGTCATTTTATTGGTAAGCTAGTGCACTGAGCAACAGAGTTTGTTTATATACATAAACTTCGCTTGTGTTTCCATTCCATGTTTCAATGACCAGCATCAGTCAACTGCAAAGGATTGCGGTTTCCAGCCCTAATTTGTTCTTCTTTTGAAACGCTGATTCAATTTCTTCATCGCGACTAAAAGCAACAGGCTCACTTAATTAACTTGCCTTTTGTTTTGAGCTCCGGAAATGGTATACCGATTCTAATGTGTTTGGAAAACCAAATTCAATGTACTACCAAACAAAAGCAAAAGAAACAACAATTATACCACAGCTGAATGATTCAGCACTATAAAAATTAGTATCTGTGTTTTGGCCATAATGAGAAAACGAGTTTTCAAACTGGATTGTTTTTTCAACAAACTTCACTAAAAGAAAACAAATCGTAGGATAAGTAAACCATAAACTATTAAGAAGACAAGTAAAATACAAACAATGTTTTCTTTATCACTGATTTGTTGTCAACAGATATATTTAAGTACATTAGCCATCGAATTAGGAATGGTCAGTATCGTGAAATACTATAAGTTTGAACTTGGAAACTTATACTTTATTGGTCTAATACATGTGCAAGTGTTGCTGATGGAAATTATACTATCGCAACTAATAGTTAGGTTCCAACAGGCAAATTTGTTTGCTTAAGTTCTGTTAATCTAAAATGAGCACGATGCGACCGGCAATGACGCGTGGCACACGTTGAAATGGTTAACAGAGGCAGCTTGGTAGGTAGGTAAACAGGCGGAGAAAGAGCCGCGAGTATGAATACTGACCGTATACCGCGCGGAAAACTCACGATCGCCACTCTAACAACAACAACAGCAAATTACTCAAATATATTACATAAGTACAAATTACATCACACCTAAGGGTTTATCGGGATCTTGTCTGTTAGTAAATTTATACAAAATTGTCGCCAGGAATTGACAATGTGTGGAATTTGGATTTAAGTTAGTTCTTTGGAACTTTCCTTCAGAATTGTAGTATCTTGATCCATGCTTTTACTATTACTTTAGAAAACAAGGTTTTATTTAATATTCAAGTCTAGAGTTCTTAATATGAAATTCTCTAGTTAAAGATGATTGGTTACTAGAAACTGAAAGTGAGTTCGACTGTTTTTTGAAATTTGCTCGGTGCTTTCTGATTGCACATATATCATGCACTATAAACATAAGGAAAACAGGGAGAGTATCAGCGTCTTTAAAGAAAAAAAAGAAAAAAAAAAAAAAAAAAAGAAAAAAAAAAAAGAGTTGCTTGCTGTTATTTAAGTGGGATTTACTTGTAAAACTAATTTACCACACAATACCAAAATAAATGTAAGGGAAAATCAAAGTAGACTGGTACAGGTATATTACACAAAGTGCCCAGGTTTTTGCAAACATCCAAACTGTACAGTTCATTGTCCAAGTAATGTGATCGTCGCCGCTTGGTTAGCCTAGTTGGTAAAGAGCCAGTCTTTCGTGTACGAGCGAGGTCCTGGGTTCGATTCTCGGTGCCGGACCTTCAATCAGGGTCTTAAAATAGCTGCCTTTGCTCTAACATCTGCAAACAGTTAGACCTTCGCGTCTTCTCGGATAAGAACGTTGAACCGTAGGCCCAGTCTCCTCTATCGGAGGACTTAAAAGAACCCACAACACTTGTTGACAAGGAGTAGGGTGATCCCGGTGTCGTGGTTTGTCAACTCTCAACTGAGGACAACTCTTAATGAATATTAATGTGAGCCGTATATAGCGGACGATCTAAGACCCTCAATACCACAATCAACTTGCTGTAAATCATTGTAAACGCATTAGGCAATGCATATAATGCATACTAAAAACGGTTAATAATATTAGTATTATTGTTATCATTATTATTATTATTATCATTATTATTATCATTATCATTATTATTATTATGATCAATTGGTTTCCCAGTTTACACTTATATTTACTTGATCGTCCTTTTGCGTGTTTCGTTTACACTTACAAAAACCTCTTTGAGATTTTTTAAATATATAAAGTGTCCTTTGTTGGTTCATGTAAACCTCATTCGCTAGTGAAGCGCACAAGAAGTTTTACACGTTTTCACAATTTGTGTTTTTAACAGCCCAGCAAGATCCTTTTAAATTCTTGGTTCCTTTCAAAAACTTCCAATGGGCAGAGCGAGGAGAAGACGTAAACTTTAACTGCACAACGAATGATCAAAATGCTACCGTTTCATTTTGGAAGAGGGAAGGTCATCGCGCTTGGAAGAAGCAGGAGATTAAGCCAGGGAAACTTATCAGGAAGGGAAATGTTTTTACCCTGCTAAACTTAGACGAAAACGACGCCCATATGTACAGATGCCAAGCAGTGAACAAAGCTGGCACCATTATTATAACTCCGTCAGGATATCAAGTGTCTTACTTGTTCGTGGTGAAAGGTAACTGATAAGATTAACCATATACAGGTTAAAGGGTA
Organism: Hydrozoanthus sils; assembly: GCA_027575215.2. Taxonomy (NCBI): domain Eukaryota; kingdom Metazoa; phylum Cnidaria; class Anthozoa; order Zoantharia; family Hydrozoanthidae; genus Hydrozoanthus; species Hydrozoanthus sils. The sequence goes on along the minus strand of JAOBRD020476133.1, from coordinate 13,140 downwards.
CCGTATTTTAAGAAACTTTGGCAACACTATTATAATCGGCAACGCTAAATTAAACTAAAATGTACCGAAATTATGTGCCGCTTAATGCAAACTGTTGCCCAATTAAAGTGAATAATTACAAACAATAAAATTTTGCCATCTTGTCCGTTTCAGACGATCCGGCACGTTGTTTTACGGCCTATTGTATAACGTGTATGGGATGTTTAGCTGTATACTGTTACATACATATCAGTCATTTCAGCTTCACAGCTTGAATGACTTGTATTCTTCACTTATATTAAGTTTCATCTTCTTATGTAGACTATACGCGATTTTCTACGTTTACTCCTAGATCTAATGAAAAGCAATTGATTCATAAGAAAATCGATCCGCACAACAACTACGCAGTTGCAGCAACAAGAAAAACTGTTAGTCAGCTTGTGAAATCGCGAAAATTATTGTCAAAAATTTACTCAAAGTCGCTAACTTAAAGTATCGCTAAGATAGGGCTTTTTAAAACCGCTAAACTAACGTGCTGCCAAATTTTAAAAGAAAGGATGTGTAATAGATAACTTAAAAAGGCTGTTTTTCCTTTTTACAATTAATTGTTGTCAGCGGTAAAACGTTAACAACTCTTCATGCAAGCAATCGTTCTAAGTTAGGAGATCGATCTTCACAAGCTATTATTGACGTTCTTACTAAGCTGAAAGGATTTTTTCACTGCATACTAAGTTTCCAGTGGATTACTACTTGGTTGTCGCTGGGCCTTTAAAAGAGTTTGTGTAATATTAGGTATTTATATAACATATTACTGTTTGTTTTTTCTATCTTGATTCCGTGTACAGTAAAAACCCGCACATTTTTAGGAAGTAGCGTTAAAGCAGGTTCTTATATAAATGGTAGTTAACACAATTTTAGGCTACCTAAGATCTAAAAAATAGGTTCTTAATTCTGGAGAAAAGGCAAATAAAATTTAACTGCAAAACAAGATGGTAACACAGTGTTATATTGTTCTAACTGAAGTGGTGTGGTTATTTCTTTTTGCTGTGTAAATTTACATGTCTTGCACACCATTTTATAAAAAAAGTGCTTTTTTGTTCAAATACGATTCTTACACTGCTGCAGTAATTTACTAATATAATTTTAGAAAAATAAGTAAGAACCTAGTTTCAGTTTTTAGGCTAAATAGTTTCTTGTTTATAGGGGTTATAAAATCCAAACCTTAGGTTAACAGATTCTTAATTTTCATGTTCTTAGTTGCGGGTTCTACTGTACGTATCTCCATACTATATCTGTATCTTTTAGACTAATAATGAACCATGTAATCCTAGCACAAAAGATTTCTGTACCGGTGATTGCGAACTACGAGCGTGTTATTGATCATGGTCCGCATGTTAAACACAAATAAAAACTCACCATGTTTTACCTTTTCCTGTCACTAATATGTTCCCCATTTTCATTTAGTAAGATATCCCAAGTATGATTATACACCGACTCAACCTCAGTTCAGGCAAGTTGGAGAACAAGTCAGCCTAACATTAATTGCCAAAGATCAAATAGAAACAAAAATATACTGGAAAAGAACCATCGAGAAAGATATGTATAAAAAGATATACCTTCCGATAACTGGAAAACATAATGTCACGGAAACTAAAGGAGCTGGCGATACAAGGCTGACTTCAGTTCTGACCATATACAACCTGACGTTAGAAGATGGCGGAGTCTACACTGCGTTTGGCGTCTTCAGGAATGCAAAACACATCGAACACTACAGAATACAAGTTTTTGGTAAGAACATCTCAAATCCTCACTCAAACATAACTACACAAGCCGTCTAGGTATTTGGGAAACTTTTAAACCATGCATCTATTTTTTCTTAGCTGGCTTCCTATAGTGAGAAAATGTAACAGACTCCTTTTTGTTTGGTTTACGAATTTCCGTCGAATCCTTTTCCTGTATGCCAAGGCCGAACCGACCTAATGACCAATCCGAATCTGAGGAACGAAACCATGTACATACACGTGTTGGAACGAGATTGACTGACTGAGATGAAAATGATAAAATTGCTTTTCTCACTGCACTCCAACCGCTTGAGATACGATTTTTATCATCACGTGTAGTGATATCAAATTTAAGTATGTTTGCACGCTTATAACAGTAGTATATATTGATAAGTGTTAAGGCGAGTTTCACCTGTTTTTATCATAAGATATATAATAAAAGAAAACTTAAGTCTTGCTTTTGCTCAACAGAACCGAAAAAGCCATGGATCTACGAAATAAGCCCTGACACTGTTGTTAGAGAATCAGAAGAAACAACCCTAACATGCAGCGCTTTCGCTTATCCTCAAGCCGAAATTGTTTGGTTCAAGGATGGGAAAAAAGTGCCGATCTGCAACGCGAGGTATAAAAGGTGCAAGCATGCCCGGTATCTGTTTAATTATGACAAGAAGTCCAACTGGACCGTGACAAAGCTTACCATACGAAATATCAAGCATCAAGATGCAGGGACATATCTGTGTAGAACACAAAATCCTCATGGCCATAACTACTCAACCACGAAAATTTTTGTGAAAAGTAAGTTTTCTTTATACCTGAGTTGAAGGGAAGAGTGCAAAGATACTACGCTTTGAAAGAAAAAAAAGAAAAGAAAGAGCAAAAAAATTCGAAATCGCAAGACGTTGTACAGGACAACAGCTACTTCTACGAAAAAAAAACTCGTAGCTTGATGAAACTGATGAGTCACACTAACGCTTGATTTTGAATTTGTATTTTAGATCATGATTTACTTTCAATTGTTTTTCAGCTGTCATTTCTGAAGCTAATTTCCCATTTCAAAATGTGCCCATTCTCACATACTATAATTAAACCAAAATTAATTAAATGGAAATTTGATCAACTTTGGACAATGAGACATTGATTTGTGTTTGAATTTATAAAGCGCGGAAGACTAGTGTTTTACAAATTACATACTTAATTTGATCTTTTATTCTTATAGCACGACCGGTGTTGTCTAACTCGAAGAAAGTTGAAAGTGTTATCAAGCAATATGGAATCAGAGCGAGGCTTGAATGTGAGATTGCTAGAGGTTACCCTTTACCACAATTTAAGTGGCTCTATCAAAGGTGGCCTTGTGAAGATACTGGGCTTGACGCTAATTGCAGGCCACAGGCAGACCAATGGCGTCCTCTCCCGTCCAATATCAAGCCCGATCCTCCAAAGGATCATTCCTCGAGACTCAGTAGAATAACTCTGCAAGGCAATGAGCCCTCCAACATGGCGGCGTATTACATGTGTCAAGCAAACAACAATCTTGGACAGGACTCAGTCGTCTACGAATTCCATCGCTACAGTGAGTTTGTGAAGGGCTTCTTAACAATAAGTCTAGAGCTCTGGATTTACCTAACAAGAAAAATAAGAATCAATAAATATTATCAGTTTATAAGAATATATAACAATGAGTTTTTTCTGTTCATATTTAAGGAAAAAAAAAAAACAGGCTAACCAAGTTATATTAAGTTTGATAAATAGGTTTGAAGAAACCTTTTTGTTGTGACGCTCCGTTGTGGCCAAAACTGACCTGTGTAAAGAATCTGTTAATGACAACGGTAAAAGGAAAATCTTCTTCCTTAATCAGGCACGCTGCTTCCCTAAAAACATTATTTAGTGATTTGCTTAAGTGATCTGCTAGCAAGAGTATTTTTTAAAGGAACATAAATATATTACATGTGGCCACGCCTGAGCGGGAAGTTTTCTTGTAATTGGCTAACCGAGTTATGTAGTAGCCATAGCGACACCAATATACTTGAAAGATGAAAAATGCATCGTTTCTGCGCGCGATAAAGATATGAACTTTTAGTAAATAAGGAAGAACGCTGTTGTTTCATCAGTATTTGTACAATAAATAAGTTATTTATCTACTGATTGTTATTACTTTTCTTTTCATGCATCTACTAAATTGACATGTTTCTCTAGGAACAACCAGATTGGAAGTTCTTGGTATCGAACAGGACCAATCTGTGTCTTTTGATTCCGGCAACACGATGAAACTTCAATGCTTCGTGAGGCTTGGCTACGTAGCTCCACAGAGTGTGCGCTGGTACCGAGATGATAAAATGCTTGGTTTCTCAAACGATACCAGAATAACAACGAGCCTGCGTTCTAACGTGAACAAGTCAAGAGTGATTGGAGTAGGTGACCAGGCAGAACTGTCCCTCACTTTAACAAACCTAACTGTAAACGACTCTGGTATTTATACTTGCAAGGCAACAGGGGACCAAAGTCAGTCGATAGCGATAAATGTAAAAGGTAAAATCCCTGTTGTAGTCTGATTAAATGAAGGGCTTGTTTGTATTCTGTAGTACTGTGTGGAGTCTTGAAAAAATCGTCTCTGAGTCGAACAAGTTCTCTGAGTGTGGAAACGAGACAAACACAATTCTGGACGAACAAATCGTCCAAATTTCTCCTTCTTAAATTCATATCTGTAGAACAAACAGGTGAATAACACTAGAATATGACTACATTTTTCAGTTTGAACGTCAGTTGAACGTGTGATATGAATTAATGACGGCCACAACAAAGCCATTTGTTCGCCTACCTTTCACACTAAGACGACTTGACCGTTGTGTATCCTCTAATATGACAACAGTTAATGTTTTTCATTAACTCTTACTGAGCAACAGAAAGATTAAAGTGTTAACTCATACGCTTTTGAAAGCTGGCTTAATCTCTCCTATCGACTATTTCTGGGTGTCAAAAAGTCGGAAGCTTTTGAAAAGTACAAAAAAAAATATCAAAGTAAATAACAGTTTGATTGGTAAAGTGCTATCACGTCTGTATAAATGCATCTTTATAATTTCAAGGAAAAAAATGATGGTAAGCACCATACAAGTGAACTGGCAAAATGGTTCCTGTTTAGTATTTGTTCTCCTTAAGGTCTGCCTTGTATATCAAAAGTGAAACGATAATTGCCAGAGGATGAGTAGTTAACTCGCTGACGCTTTAACAACCGAATTGATGCCAATAGAATTGCCAAAATCCTTATCTATACCTAATTTATTCAATTTCATTACTTTAACAACAGCCATAAATCCTCCCAAGCTGAAATGGCAGAACCAAAGCATGGAACAGATAACAGTGTTTGAGAACAGTGTAAGCTCCGTTGAACTACGATGTGACTTGCTAACAGGAAATCCTAAGCCAAGGTACTCTTGGTTTAAAGACGGTGAACCCTTATATACCAGCGAAAACCAATTAACAGTACCCAACTGTAAACACGCAAAAGATGGAGTGTACTTCGTTACATCAGAAAGCAGAAAAGATGTTATTCTTTGTGGAAATCCCCTCAAATTTGAAAAATTTTCCGGCCGCTACACATGTAGGGCTGAGAACTTGTTAGGAACAGATGAGATACACTCGGATATCAAAATATTAGGTAAGTAAATCTTGTGTATTTTGACTTACTGAAATTCTATTTAGCGAAAATAAGAACTATCATTCCTTTTGTAGTAAAATCCAGCAAAACCATGGCGGAATTCAGCGTTTGAAGGTGCAAGTCTGCTCATGCACTCTGATGATCTTTTAATCGCTCGTGCTTTTTCGCATACTCAAATTCCAAATGCATATACTTTTAAGCTAGAGTAAACTGAAGCGATACAAAATTTTGTTTTCAGTCCTTTATACGAGTTCTACCCTAAGGCTCTACTATAAAGGTTACAGAAATTAAACAGAGAAGTTGAAAGAGTTTAACACAAAAAAAAGATACAGTATTTTAGACGATAAGCAAATTGTGTTTTAAATGTTTACGTCATTAGCTAAAGTCCAGATTCAAGAGCCAAAGGAAGAAAGCGAGACAATTTTTGTGTCACTGGAAGAGAGTTTACACGAAATTTGTCAGGCAAGGGGACATCCTCGTCCTTTGATTGAGTGGAGAAAGATGAAAGGGAACTCGTGGGTTCTGGTTAACAAGTCTTCCACGCATGGAAGTGCTGAATTAAAAATCCTATCCGTAAAAACAGAAGACCTTGGAAACTATTCCTGTACAGCTAGAAACTCCCACAGTGTAAAGGAACATTTTCTTGTGTTACAGCTTGGTATGTAGATTGATATATCAATATCGTACAAGCATCGCTTTGCAAAATGGTTTTCCTTCAACTTGGGACTCCTTTCTTTGTTATCGCCTCAAACAGCTGAATTAAAAACTCTGATGCCTTTTTGAGCAATAATAAACTATTGTACAGGACTTGAAATTTATCTGAGATAAATATTTAATTTACCTACGTTCTTAGCATTTCTTGATTCATTGACTAATAAATAGTTCAAACGTCTGACACATATTGACGTAAGTTTGTATGTTGTTATTTTCTCCTTTCTGTTAGACGAATTACTACACAAGAATTAACATTTCGCACTTTATCTTAATTAGAAAACAAAACGGAAGAAATCTTTTTAATAGAAAAACGATGTTCATTCTAGATCCTGGAACACTGGCTGTGCACCATTCCAAGGAGAGTAGCAACTCGTCGCTGTTTGCTCCAGTAGCAGGTTGTGTAGGAGCCCTTCTACTAATCACAATCATTACCATTTTCGTAAGGCAAAAGCTGAAAAGAAAAGTGAATAAATATTCTATCCATTTGGAACATAGCCATTATGAGGTAATGTAAGAACAGAATTTGATCCTTTGCGATGACATCTTGCCAAACTGGCTAGTTTTCCATATAGAAGAGCCTAAGGCTAACAATAATTTTGTTACCACTATTCTAGACTTAAACTTCTATTTGAAAATAATAGTGACGGGCTGTAAGAACAGTTTGACTAAAGCAAAAAGAGTTCACAGTGCACTGTCGAAAGTCAATGAAAGTTTTTATATTGTTATACTTACTTTCTCCCGAGCCAAGAAGGTTTCTGATTTAGTACAATAAAAGGGCGTCAATTACGTTATTTGGCCAAAGAATATCAAGAAACTTTGGTGATATGTTGTTACTATCAATTTTTTAGATTGATCCCGATAAATGTATCTTGGAACAAGTGAATGACATGCCATACGATCCAGACTGGGAGTTCAGAGAGGACCGTTTGCTACTAAGTACCGTTTTAGGTTCGGGCGCTTTTGGTCAGGTTGTCAAGGCAGAAGCCATGGGAATCCTAGCTTTCAGTGCAAGAGACAAAACAGACCAGGCCTTCAAACGACGTTCAAAGTTGCGTCGCTCGGTCAAATCAAGAGAGATAGAACGGAAACCAGAGAACTGGAAGTTTACAAAAACTACTGTTGCTGTCAAGATGTTAAAAGGTACGAAAAGGTCAATAACAACCTTTTATCACAATCTGGATACAAGACTTCTTGTTTGAGTATCAAAATTACCAAAGCAGCCCAAAATGTTTACTAATACAGTTAAAAGTGATTAGCGCGAAACCCCAAATTCCCGAACAATTAATAGTTACTGCTTTGCTGTTTAGCTAAAAGTTTATTCACCACGTAGATAATTCCTTTGTAACGTTTTTGTTATATTTTGCATTTTAAGAGTGCAAGTGCTTCGTTTCTTTCCAGAGAATGCCAGTGAGAACGAATACAGGGATCTTGCTTCGGAAATCAAGATCATGATCCACATTGGTGATCATCCGAACATAATCAACATTCTGGGTGCCTGCACACGAAGTAAGCGACTGATGATGATCATGGAATATGCTCCACATGGAAACTTGCTAAAGTTTTTGCGTGAAAAACGAGCCATTTACCAATCTACTTGGAAGAAAACTGTGTCAGACCCTAACATCGAGTTTACACTTGCTGACTTGTTAATGGCAGCGTATCAGATTGCAAGAGGAATGGAATTTCTGGCTTCTAAAAAGGTGATAAGAGTTTAAATGTTAAAATTTAATTAATAACTGCAATGATGATGCTGATTCTAATCGCAATGATTTACTGAGATGATAAAGGGAGCAAAAACGACCCTGATCTTGATAACATAGAATGTGATAACATACTAGCAAGATGAAATACACGTAAAAGTTATGAAAGTAAATGGGATGAAAATCATTGTAACCTATTCGAACTTTATGTTCAGTTTGTTTACCTTTAATTGACAAACATCAAAGAAAGGTAAGTTTTAGTTTTCGTCGTTCTTTCATGGGAAAATTTGTTAACTTTATGTGTTGGAAACTTCAATCTGAATATTTTTAAACAGGCAAGACAATTAGCAAAATTAAGACAGCGAATGTTAACTTTACCTCTTTTAAAACCCTCAGTGTGTTCATCGTGACTTGGCAGCTCGCAATGTGTTAATCGGAGATGACTACGTGATGAAGATTGCAGATTTTGGTCTTGCGAGAGACATTTACAAGAGTGATGAATACGTCAAGCAAACAAGCGGGTTATTGCCAGTTAAATGGATGGCACTGGAGTCGTTGTTTGATAGAGTTTACACTGAAAAAAGCGACGTGTAAGTAAAGAAACAACAAATTATCTTTTGACTGGAGATAAACTGCAAGAAAGCTCAAAATCTTTGATTCTTATCTTTTATGTCGTAGATGATTTTCTTCAAAACAAATTTTCAAATGCCCTCTTCTGTATTCATTATGAAGTTCTTTTTATCATTCAAGGAGAAAAGAAAAGAAAAAAGGGAAATGCCACTTTTAACTATGGCGATGCAGATGTTTGAAATGTACACCTTTCCAAAAATTGCGTATTAATTTTTTTACAAAGTAACCCTAAGGGTAAGACTGACTGAATGGTTTTGCAAAAAATATTTGGCAAGGAGGAGAAATAATATAGTTTAACAGGGCCAATTTTTGTCAAGTGTTTCGCTTACTCTCGATATCAGGGTGGCAATTTAAAGACGCTGCTACTATCAATTTTTTAATTTCCTTTAGTTGGTCTTTTGGTATTGTGCTGTGGGAAATTTTCACTCTTGGAGGCAGTCCATATCCAGGACTACCGACCGAACACCTTCTAGATTTCCTGAGTGAAGGCAAAAGGATGAGCCAACCGCACAACTGTCCCGCCAAAGTATATAACTTGATGACAGATTGTTGGATTCTTCAACCGGAATGCAGACCTACTTTTGAATTACTTTCTGAGCTGCTGGGGAAATTCTTGGAAAAGAATATAAGAAAGGTTAGATTTGGTTTGGCAACGGAGATGAAAGTTGATAACATAAAAATCTGTATCTCGATTTTCTTCGAGTCAAACAATCACCTTTTGCAATAATGAATATTGATTCTGTTCTATATTTTTTTCAATTTTCGACAATTCCAGTTTTCCGTTTTCAAGCTGAGTGTCTTGCAAGGTGCAATCCCTTACATTTAATAGACAAAACTTTTTCACGAGTTTCTGTGCTAAATAGTAAGTAAACAACCTTTTGCACAATTTCAACAACCTCTAACAATTTCTCCATAAAAATTTCAAGCAAAAGTTGCCTAAGTGTTTAGATTTCTGAATTTAACAAAAGACTTCGCAACTTCCTTTTCAATCAATAATTTAGTTCGATGAACCAAAATTGAAAAGTCGCAGCTCTATTAGTTTCAGTTATTTGCTAAGAGGTAAGCGGGTTTTTTTTTTATTTTTGATCGCAATTCTTTTAAATAACAAAACGTAAATCACAAACCTAGCCGGAATTACTTTGACCCTTATTTAAAAAAATAGGCTTTTTGTCAGAAAGGTAAGAAATAGAATAGGATTTGGGCAAAGTTTTGTAGAATTAGCTTAAACGTGCCCTTGTAGTATTCCATACGATTAAAATGGCAATTCAGACACAAATCAACACCTCCCGTTGCAGGATAACCCTTATATAGTGTTCTCATTAGACGAGTCTGGAGCTGGAAACAATTATTATCACTTTTCAAGCGACAACAGTAGAAATCCGACGCGAAACTCGTCCGTAGAAGACCTGGGAGCTGTTTCGTCAAATTTTGGTCTCCTTGAGCTTCTATCCACGTCAAAAAGAATGGGAGACAAGGAAAGGTAAGGCGAAAAGATTCAACCAATTAGCAGAATTTTACTCTATTAAGTAAGAGGACATTTTCCATATAATTTGTTAGCTGTGATTTTCACAATATACTGCAGCGTAAGTCACAAGGTTGCGTTTAGGGCAATTTCATTCCATTTACTGCTTTGTAGACCGCTCGAAGTACATGTATGACCTTGCATCGTTGCTCCGAACATCGTGTCGTTGCTTTATTCTTGTGTTTTTTGCCATATTACTTTGGTTCGTTCTTTAGGCTAACTTTTAAGTTTTCTAGTAACGCAAAAAGTCGTTGTTGCATGAAGTTTGTGTTAGACTCTGAGTACATATACAATAAGTAAGAATCAGGTAAACCAAAAATGTCAAAATCATTGTTCTATGATAAACGCATGATGTCATAAGATTACTATTCTTGCTCACTAAAATTGCAAAAGAACATTAACGGTTACGAAAAATGGTAATCTTAAGGCAAGTATATTTAAGCAGTTCTCTTTTAAAAATTGAATTCTACATCTTTTTTTCCTTTCCTGTTCATTTCTCAAAGGCTAAAAAAAATTAATTAGAAGAAAATAGAAAACAGGAAATAGTTTAAACAACCAAACTGTTGGACACCTTGTAAAAACAGCGTTTTCAAAGATGTATCTTTTAATAACGTGGTTTCAATTGCTATTTCAAAACGTTTTAGGTCTCCTTACCCGGCTGCTGTCAAACGTTCTGATGAAAAAGCTCAAAGCATCGCGGTTGATGTTTTCCATTCTGAAGAGGATTTGCCTCCATCTTACAATGAGGCTTTGAAATTGAGCAAGCTTCCTTCAAATCGTTTGAACCATTCTAAGGTCGGAGAGGAAAGGAAAATGGAAGAGTTGAGTATCTGGCTTAACAATTCCAAGGAATCAAGGGCAAGTACTTCAACCGATGAAGGTATTGATATGGCCAGCGAGAAATCAGAACGGAAGAGGCTTCTGAGTGAACCAGTTGAGAATAATCACGACCAAAGTAAGAAACCTGATAGGGAAAGTCCTGAAGAAAATGCCGTCTTCGACTTCTTTCCTACAAACAAGGTTGGAGCTCCGCGGAGAACCCGCTGCGAGTCGGAGGTGTAGAAACCTAACCGCAAACAATCTTAAACCATTTAGAAATTATTTAGATAACAACAATCTAAAGGTTTGTGGTTTAGAAAGAGTTTGACCAGAGTTGCCGGCGATAGGAAAAAATATTACCCAGCAAATTAATCAAAAGTTAATTACAAATCAGCCCATGATCACGCTGGCCAAAGATAGCGACCAGTACATTTACCCATAATACCTAGCGTATAAACGTCTAAAAATGCCCATAGAAACGTATAGTGAGAATCTGTAAAACTTAAGACGGAAGTACACCTAAACTTTTGTTGGATAGTGAGGAAGTTGAAAAATGTATTTGAATAAGAAGAATATTGAGTAAAATTAGCAAACTGTTCCTCCCGGCAAGGGACTAGTACAGCTTTGGTTTGAGAACGGTTTGGCGAATTTATATCAAATATTAACTTCAAAATTAATTTTCAAACTTCCAAAAAATCACCAAACTCAAAATTCTCTTTAAAACTACCAATCTTCAAGAAAAAAATACAACTCAAAATTCATCCAAAAAAATTTTAAAATATTCAAGCTGACTCTCCATCATACCATCTGTGTTTTAAGCAGAGCGATTTTGTAGATTGAAACCATGGACGGAGATATCGGAAGAAACAATAGGAAAAGTGGCCACAAAGCGCGAACTAGGTGTAATACCGCCTTAACACGCACATTGTTGTCAGTACAAGGTAGAGTTTACTAATTGTAATTTTACTAAGTTTTTTTTGGCGACTTAAGGTTCGCAATTTATTATGGTAAAATGTGCTACCGCCATCTTTTTCGGAATGATCAGTTGGAAACTCATAAGTTTTAGCCAATTAACACGAACAATAACACGTTAGTATAGCTTTTTTACCACGATTGTTTCTTATTCTCCCTGTAGCACACGTTAAATAAATCCACTCGCCTTATTTTATAAAGACTTGTAGTATCAGCCAAAAAACCTTTCAAACTACTTAAAATAATAGGCACAAATTCATCAATTTTTTTTGACTGAACAAACTCGCTTGTGTATAACATTCTAACGGTTAACCCTATACAGCCCAGGTATATTTTTGTGAATAATTAACTTTAGAATTCATATGGCAGTACGATGCTGAAATTTATGACTTTTCCTAAAATTTTGTTGAAAATCTTTTGATATAATTTGGTTTCGTTGTGTTCCATTTAATATTGTTGCCATGAGAACCACAATGTCAAAGAACGCTTTTTGTATCTTCAATATCATCTTGTTTTAGATGCTTAAGCACAACGCAATCACAAGTTTGGAAGTGAATGTTAATGAAAAAGCAGTCCAAGGTTTGTTTTCAAGATTCGTAGCAAACATGCCAATCAATTTTCAAAACAATGTATTATGGGTATTTTTTATTTTTTTCAAAATTTATATTTTTTACTATTCTTTTCAACGTGCGTGTAAAATTTCATTTGTAAATAATATACTAGTGTACCTACTACTGTTTACAAAGTTTAATAGGTTTTTTTAACTGTTGCAGTTTAATTTTTGTTAAACGTGAAATCCATAAGGTGTTTCCGTTATTTTCAAGCAGATAACTTTTTTGTTGATTATTTGAACTTCTGTATGCAATAGTTCTGTTTTTTCGTCAGGCATAAGGAAAATAGTAAATCTTTACTAAACATAACATAAAATCTGAGTCAAGTTTTTATAGAGTTTAAAAAAAATGAAATGAGTTGGCATTTGAAGGGAACTATCAAAACCAGTTTTTATAAATTTTGGCGCGGTGATAACGAATAAGTCAAGTCGCTGTGTAACTAACGAACTCAAGCACATTAATTAGTAGTTTTAAGACTTTAATATCAATGGAACTGGTTATTGAAATTTATGATATTCAAGGGACAAGTAATTCATAACTCACGTTCTTGAGTGATAAGTACCTTAACTGAAATCACAACCTGACTTTTTGCAATTTTCATACCTTATTTCTTTTTTATTTGGTCTTTGCTAAACAAGCACGTTTAAAATAAATAAAAAACAAATAAAGTTGAAGTCACTATCAAGCTCATTTTTTTAAGTTCCAGATTAAAACTGTTGTCATCTGTGAACTCAAAAATCGAATAACCAAAGAAAATTTC